>JASANU010000845.1:0-84317 GCA_030849675.1 Trypanosoma platydactyli | reverse complement strand
GTTCCCACGCCGATGGCCCCACATCTCTCTACCAACTTCGTTGGCTTGTTTCAGTTAGGCGGCTCATATTGATCTGGTGGGCGGGTTTGTGGACAACAAACGAGCGTCCTTGACGGATTTGATCAACTCTGTTTCCCATCGGTTGCGAGATGTCATCTGTATAAGAGGCTGAACTCTCTTTTTCTGCCGCAATAGCTTTACGCCAAGTAATCGTCGTATTTGGTCTGCAACTTGTCTAAGCCATTGTTTCCAGGAAGCACCATTTCGCTTTTTTTTAAGGATGTGGTTCATATCGTCCCTTGAATCCAAAGTCACTTTGTTTATTCTTGCAGCATTTATTCCCATTATGCCCAAACGTTTTGCACATCTGGCATCTCGTCGTTGGCTTCTGCCCACCCCGTTATATCACAGGCTAAAAATATATATTAGCCAATGTATCCGCCTCACGCATAGCTGTATTAAGCTTTGTTTTAAACTGTTGGGATTGAAACGGTGTTGTGTCTCTCTGTGGCCAAGGCCGTTAAGAAGAGTTTTGTAACGCCATTTTTTCTATGTTCACACGGAGGGTGTAATCGGAACGCCCGTTTCGACCATCGCCATCCATTTCTGAAGCATTTGGTGTGCTTCCTTCACATGGGTAAAGGACGCGCCCCCAAAAACCACATTCCCCACACAAAGCCATAGCTACAAGAGCCCTTCTCCACTCTGTAGCTGAGGCATCCGCGTCTCCACAATAAATGTAAGCAGGTTCACATCCTGCTCCTCTAGTCCATTATCTTCGCCCATGCCTGGCCTGTCCGTTTGCCCCGCAGTCGGTGGCGTTGGTGGTCTTCTACGCCCCCTCATTTTTATGACCCGCCAGCTGTCGGTAACGAAACTGTGCGCCATTCCCATNTTCTTGCTTGTATTTTTTCAAACTCCTGAAATTGATTTTGTAGACGCACCGTCGCGTCCTGCAAGAACTTCCCTTTCGCTCTGCAGACATTCTCTCGTGTCTGAATATATTGGTTGTTCCGGGTGGGCTGCTTGTCGAAAAAGGCCGACCTGGCGTTTGGTTCGTTAAACACTGCTTCGTAGTCACGCTGGAGGATTGCTTTTTTGGTGCATTAGGCCACTTTCTTCACGCCCCAAATCCCTCGCCGCAATCATCGAGGAACCCAATGTTTTCTCTTCCAGGGTCGGGTTGTTGGGTACGAGCAGCTCCGCCACGCGATTGCGGAGGGTCAAGTCCGTTTGCGGCCGCCATTGGCTCCCATCGTCCAGCATAAGCAGGGAATTGCGAACGGTGGCCATGTCGTCGCCTCGGAAAGCCTCACCAGCGCCCGCCTAAACGAAAGTAATTTCGACTTGGTCGTTGTTTCGAATGTAATGGGCCGTTTTTGCTCTCATTTACATCCATTGGTTGTCGGAGTATGGAACCAATGCCATCCTTGAAAAAAAAAGAAAATTAGCAGTATGAAATACTATAAAACCACTTAAGCCTCCCTGAAACCTGACTGAAGCTTACGCAGCTTCATAAAAAGATAATAGAACGATGGGAAACAACAGAAAGTTAATTACTTATAAAGGGAAGATGCGTGAACCAATAAGACTCCACCGTCCTCTATTTTTCTGTTCACAAGCTTCCCCCCCCCCAAAAAAAAAAGATGCCACACCCAGCAGTTCCTGCTGCTGTCGCAAAGCGCGACACGTAAAAAATACGAACCTGAACATATATACGCATTTTTTTTTTTACCGCATTGCGTTCTGCGTTTATATACTATACATGGAGAGCACCCTGCCTAGACTCACTCGGCAAGTCGTCGTGACATCTCCGTGCATATGTTGCACACAAGAATCTCCATTGCTGATGGTTTTTGTCTCCACTCGTGGGCGGGCGATCCAATATACCCCAGATGGCCACCGTACGGAAGCTCCGCAAACGCGACAAACTTATTCTCGCTGGCCACATCTTCCAACTGCTTTCGCGATGGTGTACCGGTAACCGGGTCGTCGCGGGAGATCAGACAGAGCACTGGTATCCTACAGCGACGAAGCGACGCAAGCGTGTCCACAGCGGCATAGTACTCTTCAGGACTTGAAAACCCATTGTGAGGTGCGTTGATGTACTTGTCAAAATCGTACAAGGTCTTAATTCGGTTTAAGAACAGAGGAGAATCCTCCGTCACATCGTCATTCACGATTCCAGGAAGTTTTCTAACGAGATCTTTGTGACGTCGGGCATAGCGAAGAATCCCAGCAGTTATGTTTCGCTGGTACAGCGCATTTCTTTTCAGCGTTATATTGGCACTCGACGCCAAAGTATCAAGGGGACTGTTGATAATAAACGCGGCATCTATTGAATGCTGTTTTGTCTCGTGCCTGCCCACCTCGCTGAGAAACTTGGCTAAGATAACGCCGCCAAGGCTAAAGCCGACGGCCCACACTTTGAAATCTGAAGATCCGAACTTCAATGACAAGGCGCTCTTTGAAAGAACAGTGCGCGAGAGAGAGTGGATGTCGCCAGTCCATGCAGCGGACATGATTCGCGGCTGCGTCAGTGGCGTATCACCCATACCCCTCGCGTTGAAGACGCAGCAATGGAGACCTGATCTGTGAGTATGCATAACGAAGTGCTGCACATAGTTGGTTTGAGACCATGAGGCGAGACCCGGAAAGATGATCAAAATCCCTTTCACAGGCACACACGCCGGGTCCGCGAGGAGCCAATCCAAACAAATGGGATTTCCATCAGCACCTTCAGCAACCTGCCGAGTGTAGTTAATACTCTGAAATGGGCGCAACGCACACAGAACAGTGCTGAGGTGCCCGTTGTATGGTGGGGCTAAGTAGGCAGTTTGATCAATGGCATCCAGAGAAAAGAACCTCCTCACAAGAGGCCCAGCTGCCACAACTGTGATTTTTTGGGAGTGTTGTGTGGCATTTCTCCATTCCACCACCGCTGCCAACGCCCAGAAAAGACGTGGAACGTACAAACACAGTACATGACCAACGACATGAAGAAGCAAAAAGAGAAGCTTATTAACCAAGAAATCAGTCATCAGATATTTTTATATTCTCACACGAATCGCAAAAAAGCCAAATGCAAGGACAACTGCTATCTACCACGTACCCTATGAAGAAGGCGAAGAGAAAAACATAGCACATAAAATCATCATCATCACCAGAGATAGGACCACCACGAAGAAAGCTAAAGAAGGAAAAATGAGCATCACAGGAACACCACGCACCTCAGAAAACCACTGGCCGCTTTGGTAAGCAGCACGAGAAAAAAAAAAAAGAGAGGAGCACTAAGAAGACATAAAACAGAGATTATTGTTTTCTTTTCTCTTTTCTGCCTTTACGATTCCCGCCGACAGCACTTCGCATATGAACCGCCATCATTGAGCAGGTTTTTTTTTTTCTTTTCACCGCCCTTCCGCAGCGGAATCACCAGTACCGACCTCTCAGACTTCTTTTTCATCTCTTTTAAATAAATCCATTACAAGGTGTTGCCCGCTGAGGTTAAGGGGCGGTGGCTTCAGAGTACGAAGAAATCAAGCAAACGATCCGAATAGAAAACTATGGAAAAGGAAGGGTAAATGTAAGCCGCCAGGCACCCACGCCATGTCGTGCCGCTGTGTGGCGTTGCATTTCTTCATCGATTAGGCTGCTTGAGAGAGGATGAGGCTGTTCCACCTGGAAGGGGGAGGAACAGAATTTCCAGCTTATTCGTAGAGCACAGCTTCACCACATCCTCAGTTTCTACTCAGAGTCATGGGCAAAGTGCCTGCAGACCGCACAACTGAAGAGGCGCAGACGGGTTTCCCCTCGCTGCGTGTGTGGACTTGTTCTCGCAATGCTGGGCTTGAAATCGTCCTTAACCCTCTGTTGCTTTGTGATACCATGTCTGCTGCACCACTGGAATCCAGGTTGTGGGTTATCCCAGTAACGCACATCAATGTCATGCGTAGCCCTATCCTTTTCGAGGGCAACTTATAAGATCCACAGTGTCTTTCTCTTCTGTCCCCGCATGCAAGAAGACATCTCCTGCCAGCTGGAGCAGGCAGTGGTTGGTCCCCCATTTTACGTTGGTGATGTGGGTGCCCGCCTAGAGATGGCTTCGAAGCGTGATCCATCATTACTGGTCTGTCATTTGTAAGGAATGTCAAAAGAAAGGCGTCCTTAGCAAAGAAGAAGGCGTGCCTCATCTTGGCAACATTTACCACCCCCCTCTGGAGCGTTCCTTCCTTCACGCTGTTAACATATTGATATCTTCTTGCATCACCGTGTTGATGGTGTCTATTTTACTGTGGCAGACAATGAGTACCATGTCATACGCAAAGAAGGCGTTGTGCAGCGTGCTCACTTTATAGGGAAAAAGCTGGGCGAATTCATCACAATGATGAGCATAGGCGGCTCCAAGATGATATCCTGCGAGACTTCGCGTGTGAACACTTCACTGCATAACGTGCAGTTGTTGTTAAAAACAGTTGCTGCACAGTTTCACAACAGGGCGAATAACCAGCGAATCATATGCTGTGAACTACCAAGACGTCTCATTTAGAGCAGAAACCTATCGTGATCAATGATGTCGAATGTTTTTACATGAGCCACAACTACTGCTTTTGTAAGAATGCTAGGTATTTCGCGTTGTACCGCTGCCCCGTAGGTGCGGCAGGTGGTTCATTGGGGAACTTACTAGTCAGAAATCAGGCTCTTGTGGTGTCAGCAACGGTCCCATCACATACCTGTCGAGTACTGCGAGGATGCGCTCCATCAGCTTGCACATGCAACTTCTGAATCGTGAATGACTAACAGGACTCTGGTTCCGTTACTTTCTTGCCGGTCTTGATGACTGAGATGGCGGCTCCCGTGAGTTAGTCGCAAGCCTAAACAACCTCCCATTTCACAGGCTCCTACTGAAGAGGACCAGGGCCAAGCACTTCGCTGCGTGCCACAAGCGGCGTAAATCGTCCCTGTATATCACCCCCGGTCGCGCCGCAGAGTGTCTAGTGAAAGCGGACACAGTGACCTGTTGATCTTCTAAACCGTGATTGAAAGAAGGTCATTTGCGCTAGGTTGCACGGATGGCGGAATGTATAACTGTGGTTACATCTTCAGCGCCTTACCATATATGCAGGCAAAGAAATTCACCTACTGATGCTTGGAAAGCACCAGCCCTTCAGGTTTTGTGGGTGGATTTCTGGGAGGGAAAGGAACATCACTTGTTGCAAAATGTGCCGTCTGTTACCCTCGGACACCTCGACTTTCAAGCAGAGTGTACACCAGCGGTTTATGACTGCTGTATACGGATGCGTTTTTATGCCTTTGCTTGAGTCACCAACTCCATAAAGGAAGTGGCATCTGTGCATTCTTTTAACAATGTTTGGTGAGCTTCAGAGTCCAGAAGAAAAAACGTTGCTGGTGTTTAGCTTTTCCCACCAGCATAGGGTACTGAGGCAGGGAATCGGGATGAAATAGCTTCGGTTGCTGCAGCTTCTCAACATTAAACGCCCAGAGACTCTTTTTTTTCATCATTTGCTACTGACTCTCTCCTCTCAAAGGAATCACGGAAACCGTGAGCGGAGATGTGGAAATGCCTAAGACATTAAACGGGAAAGCGTAAGAAAGACATTACATCGTTGCAACAAGCCTCTCCATGTGCAAGTGCAAGTTGGTCATGAGAATAAATATGGGTGATGCCTGCCGTTATGCAGCCTGTGGTCCTCACTGCGTAAGCTGCCTTCAACATCGGCCATTATAAAACACCCCCTGTCTGCAACGCATCTGTAAAAATGTTTCTAACCTTCGTTTCAACGATCGCAAAACGATCCTTTTCCCTTTACAACCTCTCTTCCTGTACAAAACTGGTATCAAAAGAGAGAAAAAAAAAACGCCTCTGAGAGGGCAGTCTCTTAGCATTGATAATTGAGATGAGTGACAAGACCGGCCTATTGATCGACTACAAGGGGATCCTCCCTCTTTCATACTCCCCCATCCATTCATGTGGAAAAAGTCCGCAGGCAGGGGGGGACTTAAGCACCAGGGTGACACACCCTATACGAACACACACATACACACAATCAATCCGTGAAATGCTAGTGATCCGTTAAACGCGCCTATACTTGAAAGACATGGTGCGAAGTGCACATGCGAGAACATAGTCAATTGAAAAAAAAAAAAGAGGCATGCAGAAAACATTACTACTTTCCTTCCCTTTCAGTGTTCTGTTTTTTTCCGCACTGCTCACATCAAATCAAACACAAAGATTTTAGTGAACCGAAGGTAGAGAGAAATCATTCCTCCCGTTAAACATCAGCACAGAGTCAACTCACTCGCCACCTACCATATTATCGCCTTTTTTACCCAATCTTCAAATACCCTTCAAGTCAGACCCAACGCGAAACAACAGCACATCACGCACCCGTTTAAGTTCGGCGATTGAAAGTAGATAATTCTTCGTAACATTTTCCTCCTCTTCTTGTGAAGCAAACGGTGATGGAAACCACCGCTTCTCAAGGTTTTCAATAATGGATGTCAGGATGGCACCCTGTTGTTTCATTATTTCCCTTGGAGATGCTGAGCAAGTAGGTGCGTTTTGTGCATGCACATCAGGAGAATTTTCCAGCGTCTCTTCCTCTTCCCTCGTCCTCATCATTTTCATCTCCTCTTCAAACCTAGCCGGTGGTGTGAAGTAGAAGCCAATCCCACTATTCCCTGGATCTATTTCAGCTATTGTCCTTTGGACAAGCACACCAACGTCCTCCACTGGTGGGTACTTCATGACACGCTTGAGAGCATTGATGCAATCCACCATGAGGTCAGCCTTCACGAAGAGTATCATGAATGCCGCAAACATTGTCACCATGCCGTCGGTAAGGCGATATTCTGAATCCCGTAAAAGGAACCTTTCCGAGAGGAATACATCCCACAGATCAGCGCATTGGGCGAGAGAAAATTCACGAAGAAAAAGAAGACGCAGCCAGCGAATAAGGTACGAAGTGCCTTCAATCTTGTACACCTCATTCATTTGGTGGTGTAAAGATAGATCAACTTGCGCCAAGCATTCACCCTGTACCTTTTGAGCAGCGCTAACAATATCATCAGAGGAACAATCTTGGTTCATGTAGTACCATCGTGATAGATGCATGCCAGCCGGACCCATTATTGCCTCGAAAAGCATGAAGGAGAGCGCAAACACACCATCTACAGGGCATAAAAGTTTGAACTTCTCAATCAATGAAACATCCATCACGGTGCAACTCTTTCCAAGCTCTTCAATGAGAGTAGCATCAAAGTGTGTCAAGTAAACGACAAATGCCGCGATTTCGTGCATGCCCTGTCGGTAATCACAATTGTGTCGAAGACAGTAGTTCACAATAATACTGCAGAGTCCCTCTGTTGTAGTGCTTTGCTCAAAAATCGGCAAGTCCCAGTGAATTCGATCGATATCCTTTTGCGCTGTTGCGCGTATAGCATCCACATGATAGCGGAAAGCGTAGGCACTGCCTGCCGTCGGGAGAAGAGGATTTTCTGAGACTTGGTTCTCATCATCATCACCTGATGAGTCACTTTCACCAAAACGGCTTTTTCCTCCTGAACATGCTGCAGTAGAAATATCATCACGAAGGCGCAGGTTAAGAAGATCATTCATCGTCTTCCATTCATGGATATTCCTCTCTGTACAGGATGCCCACTCCTCAATGCAAGTTCCAGCGTTCAGATTTGTGGGAAGAAGCCCGACAAAAACCCGCCAACAAATGGTGTGGAAGGCGGCAAAGGACCGACGCTTCGCAAAGTTAAGAGTGCGATACAGGAGCGCATCCGCCGCAGAACCCCCCTGCAAGGAGACATAAATGGTCAACAGCTCCTCCATATGCTCAAGAGTAGGGCTTGAAGAAGAAATGGTAAAAGCAGGGAAAAAATGGAGGGGTGCGCAATGCAATCCAGCAAACACATCACGCAAAAAAAAAAAAAAGAGAAGTGCGTAACAAGAGGTAGTGGCGGTGGTGGTACAAATGGAAGCATACAGAAACACAAACAAGCAGAGAAGTAAAGATAGAAAAAGAGAGGAGAGAGACATTCTTTTTCCTGTCAAATATAAAATAGTGGTGAGGGGAGAGAAGCAAGAAGCCCTTTTTTCTTTATTTGTTTCTTTTTTTTTCTTCTTTGCAGTTCCTTCGGCGTATGTCTACATTTATTCCTTAACTTGTCATTACGGTTACTGCCCCCCCCCCTTTTCCCCTTCTTATTTTTTTCTTTAGAATGCTATGGTACATTAATCCTTCTCAGCACGCCTAATGCTGTCCGTCTGAAAGCGGGTGAGGGGCGATTGCATTCTTGGGCAAACAGAATCGAGAAAATCAAACATAAACAACGAGCTTCCGGGTGCCGCCAAAGCACCCCGTGGTAGCTGCTCCACAATGTGAAGTCGCAGTGGCTGCTCACTGGCAATATCACCCCCCTCCCGGGTAGTGTGTAGCGGGTCGAGAAAATCAGGAATCGAAAAATCAATAATCTGATTCTGCACTCCCTTTCCCCTGTAAGCCGAGTCCAGCATTGCGAGACGCTCGGTCTCTTTTGCACATCGGCGGCTTCGCCAATATCGCTGAATAATAGCTGCAGCATATGCATGCGCAGCTGTAAAAAAATCAACTGTTTTATCAGAAAAATATAAGCAGAACTCGCGGCGTAAATTTAACCGAAAAGTCTTGCAAACGAAAGCATGAATAATGTCATTGTATCGTACCCGATATCTAGAGTCGACAGGAAGTCGGAGGTCTGACAGAAGACGCATAATGCTCAGGCGGTCCTCCTGAGCGTTTCTCTTCAGACCTGTTAGCGCGAATGGTACTCGCGGAAGGAGCGCGACAAGCTGCCACAAGTCCACCAGCGGCTTACCGGGGCCAACCACCTCCAACCAGAGGCGCCTGACCTGAAGAAAGGCATTGGTGGTTTGATCCTGCTGCTGAGTGGTGAAGACATGAGCGAAGAGGGCCACAACCAGCTGAATGAAGAGCAGCATGAGAATAATGTAAGTGGTAAAGAACAGAACAGAAGAGATCTTCGAGCCACACCCCTCCTTTGTGTCTCCACGAGCACAACCAGAAACTACAGGATCCTGAGCACAGTCAAGCATGAGATACTCCCACCCATTCGTCGTGGCAACTTGAAACATGACTAAGATGGAGCGAAGGGCGGTGCGGAAGTTGCGATTCTCAGTGAGCCCCTCGTCGTACAGTTTGACGTTGCCGAACATGGAAACACCAATGAAGGCGTAGACCAGAAGTAGAAGAGAGCATAGGGCCAAAGCGTTAAAAAGGCAAAATTTCCCCCTTCGGAAAAACAAGTATAGCAACTGCTTTACGAAGCTTCCTTTGAATAATTTCACCACCCGAAACACACGCATAAATGAAACTTCTGGAACAGCGGCAGCGAGAATGATGAGTGTCAGCACAATTAAATCGACAGCATTCCAAGGAGAGCGACAGAAATGACCTGGACCGTATGCTGCCAGCCGCAATGTCGCCTCCACAACACATACAATAATGCCAACAAGATCAATTGAAAACAACATTGTGTATTTCCACTTCGGCTCTGGGCTTGTTGTCATGGCAAGAAACAAACAATTCAGAAGGAAAACTCCATACACCAGGTAGTGGAAATACACCTGAGAAAATCTTGGACTTTTTGCCGTCAGAATTTGATGTGCGATACGGCTGATAAAATTATGTTTCTGGAAGCGTGTCTCATCCATTAAGATAGTGTCCACAATAAACTCTGCCTTTAGACGTTCCCTCTGCCGCTGCTGCTGCTGTCGATGTGTTACAAATCCGCCCCATTCACCGTATATATGTAAAAGATGCGCGAGAATAATAGCGACGATGAATTTTAGCGCCACAAAGCGAATGATGACCACTGCAAGGATAAAAAAAACCACGTAGTATGCAGAGTGATTAGGTGATAGCGCTGTATTCTCGTCAACAACGTCCATGCCAGTGTACATAAGAGCCGTCCAGTTACTGCCAACAGCAAGAGCAAAGACGGAAAAGAGGGCGCGATAAAAGTTGTCGTAAGTGAAAGGCTCCGTCACCCAGCGTCTCTCCTGCAGAAACGTTTGCGCCGCTGTGTACCCCGGTGCAGAGACTGTGTACGGGCCCACACACGCTGACCGCGTCATCACATCACGATCCAAGCAGTAGTGAATCTTCCCTCTAAAAAACTGCATGCCCAACACACTGAAGACAAGAAAAAGATACGCAATCAGGGGCGCAACACTGCAAACCTGCTTGAGCTGTGCGAGGAGAGAAATAAACTCCATGTTTGGGTACTCCGAGCTTGTCAAAAGACGAATTGCACGAATCGCTCTCCCGACGCGAAAAGGAGCGTAGAAAACACCAGTGAGCGAAACAACATTGACAAGGAAGTCAAGCCAACCACACGGATCCCTGAAGTACGCCACCATGTGTGGCCCCGCCACCATCCGATCGCGCTCTGCCGCCGGGAAAATTACGCCGACAGCGACCCACTTGAGACACATCTCGCATATGAAGAACGCCGTGTAGAAGACGTGTGCCACCCACAGTTTGTGCTCCATCTCAGCGGAGTTGTCACGCCTCTCAAAGAAAAGCAAAACGATGCTCAAGATGATGCACACCATGATCACCAGTCGATACGACATCGAACCAAAAACGGAGAGTAGTAGTTGCCTGGCAGAGCATTGTGGTTCAAACAAAAAGAGCGAATTACCTCCTCTTGGACTCAGTCCCCGACTAGAGAGCAGCCAGGCAAAGCAACGTTCCAAATTTAATTCCACCCAAGACCTCCGCCCGGAGGAACCATCAATAAAAACGTGCCGAGCACTCTCCCCGATGTCGATGTCGACGGCATTTAATCGCGAGTTCCTCGTCGGGTCGTATGGTGGAAGCACCATCAGCGGTGGCAGCTCGGTATCCTTTGGTCGTGCCTGAAACGACATGGCGCATTTAAAGCATCCAACCATGACGCTGACAAGCATATTCAATTCCAGTAGAGTGATCAGGTAAAGGGAGACAAAGAAAATCAATCCCCGTGTTGGCGTTCCAGTTTCCAAGGCACCACGCATGCAATCGGTCCAGTGATCCCCAGTAAAAGCAATAAAACAAGTCAAGAGGGCGTTCCAAAAATTCCCGAATGACCCACGCAGTACACCTCGGGGACGATATGTATCACCAAACAGCTGTATCCCAAGAATAGCGTACAGAACGAGTGTTACCGCGATCAAAATGACGATGTATGCAAACTGAGAAACATGACATCTCTTGAATACCCGGAAAAAAGAAACGTACTTTCCCAGCCGTAAAATACGCAAAACACGCAATCCGCAGACAACACCAATAAAAAGATGAGGCGCAATAAGCTCAAAAATGCCACTCAGCGCACTCAGCGCATCAAACACGCTCCAAACATCGCAAAGAGTTCTCAGAGGTCCAAACGAGAGGCACTTGAGTGAAACAGGAATTAAAAAACATGCCGAGCACACAGCACTGGCAATTATAATACATCTGTGCGTCATAGTGTCCATATCTTCCCATGCCAATACCAGAAGCAGCACATTTAAAAAAGAGAGAAAAATCGTGAAGAGGCAAACACCAGAGCTATCCAGAAGAGAGGCAATAAACCAAGAAACATTTCCCCGATAAATGGGCCCGTAGATAGTTCGCTCCTGGTCGCGCAATGCAGACACAATACCATTCACGCAGCACGCCTCTAAAAACTTTCGCTGTGGAGGGGCACCTGAGTACGGCACAAAGCAACTTTTTCTGGATCCCCTGACGCCACTGCTTATCATCATGAAGGAGTTACAGAGCGATGAAGGTAGGGACGAATTCTGTACATCTGCCACCCCTTTTCTGCCTGGCAAAGGCGTCATAAACTCATCATCCGAAGTCTGAACCGTGACATCCTTCTTTTTCGACCGCCAATGAGCAAAAGAGTCAGTATCTCTAGCTGCCATGAACATTACTTCATGTTCGCCAGAGGATAGAGTCTGCGTGTAAAACTCGTGCACAATAGCGAACGAGAAACAGAAAAAGAAGAAAGAGATGAATACCGTGCAGATTAAAAGGAGAACAGTTGCTCCACCCCGGATGTTCATCACGATCTCAACGTCCTCATACCAGTTGTCCACTGTAGCCACTTTAAACAGGCGGAGCATTGCCGAGCCCATGTTGCTGTAGAACAGCAAAGGGGTAGCACCATCAGAGACATTCTGAACTCGACACTCCACAGTGGCACCCACAAGGATGGGGCAGCGAAAACCCACACCACAAGTACCAGTGACGTTGCCCAAAGGAAATGGAAGCTCGAGATGCATATAAGAACCGTTGGGGTCGGCATCCGTGATGTAGCAACGGTTGTGAAGGCTTTCCCCAATTAACATCACCGCAACGAGAGCAAGGGAGGCCAGTGTTGCAAGAAAGAAGACCAAAGTCTTTCCCAACATCCAACCACCGCGGGAAAAAGGCAGAAGGAGTGGAATAAAGCCCGGTACGCACTGAAAAAAACGAAGTGGACGAGCGACAGCAAACGCTCGCAGCCATCTATAGTCTCTTACCACGGGTAATAATTCAATGATCCCCACCACATTCAATGATATCTCCAGAACGTTCCAAAAACTGCAAAAAAAAGCATGAGGATGCAGCAAGAGGCCAAGTGCTATAATCTCTGTCAAGCAACGAATCCAGAAAAAAACAAGAAGCGCGACTTGCAGAATGAACAGGGCATTAGACGCTACAGTGCCAAGGTTGTTATCCGCCCCATAGACGGCTTTCAGCGCTGTGTTGACGATCACCGCACATATCCAAACAACCAACGTGCGCGGATTTGTCACAATCCTGTAACAAAAAAGCCGAAACAGGTTATGATGCCCAAAGACAAACAGCGAGGAGCCCCGGGTGGGATAGGGATTCCAGGGGTTTGCATTCCACATTTTAAAGCTCATGGTACAGTGGGACGGGAAAGAGGGAGGGTAGGTGGGCGCGATCCAGTCTGTCACGCAACACTTGATTTATTCTTTGCAGCACAAAAAGAAAAAAGTAAAAGTAAAAGTTCTGAGAGTTGCTGAAGGCGGCAGCAGCCATTCATCAATTACGCAGATGTCGACACTTATACATAGTAATTGTGTGAAAACCACCTCACTCATCTTCACATAATGCAGACTTTTTTTTTTTTCATTTCACACCTTTTTTTCATGCGATCGCGCGCTCTCTCTCTCCACTCCTTCTGAGCCGCCTCTTCCTTCTCCATCATATTCTTTTCGCATGCAAAAAGAGGTAAGAAGATAAGCCCATGTCGGGCACTCGTCCCAAACGCGGTGTCTAATACTTTGCAGACGTCCCGTACTTCCCGTACGACTGACATCCTCTGGAGTGAGTTGTTGTACGTGTGCGGAAAGAGGAATTCGAATTCACATCATGCTGACACAGAAAAGGCGATATCAGCGTCGTTCGTTTCGCCACCTTTCCAGCGGTAGGCATCCTGGAAGAAGCCCTACGCTCTACAAAGTGTTGGTGCATTACTGGCAGAGACGACGACGATAAAAGTAGTGATGATGATGGCAAGGAGGAGGAAGAAGAAGAGGAAGTGCATGAAGAAAGTGCGAAGGAACGCAGGCCTTTCAACTTTGACACCGATGATGAATTACAGTAGTTGCTTCTCTGAGAAGACTTGTAGAAGACAGATGACCTACGAAGCAATTTTCTCTTTTTCTGCAAAAAAAGGGCATTTCCGTAGAGACGCTCGAAGACGTCGGCACCCTCCGCCCAGCGCAGGAGCAGCGTGTCGTGTGTGCGGTTCACCGTCGGTTTAAATGTGCAATTGTCGTCTTTGCTAGCTTCCTCGTCAGCATTGATCCCTACCGCCTGGCAGCAGCACTTCTTCCGTCGTGACAAGCTGAAGAGTCGCTCGTGGACATCACTACATGTTATTGTTTTGTGCCATGTGCCCAAAGCAGGGCGAGTTCCCCTCCTGCTCTTTCCCCGGCTAACACTTGAGCCCCCTTCTGACACACTGCACGACACGCACCTCCCCATCCGTCTACCCGGTGGCAGAAGAAGACATAAAAACAAAATGAAGAAAATTAAAACCGACCAGATTCAACAAAGAGAATAGAAACAAATGCACCTGTATTTGCGGCAAGTACAGTGTCTTTTTTTTTTTTCTTCATCCTCATGGTTAAAGAAGAGGTGGTAGAGAAATTTTAAAATATACGATACCCCCCATATAAACCGCATGACGGCGCAGCAGAGCCAGAGGCAGGCACACGATTTTTTTTTTTTGAATCTGGCGCGGAGAAGACAACTCAAACCAATGAAAAAAAAAAAAAAAACGGGCGGCGACCACTGTGCACGCATGCACCGGTCCCGCACGAGCCTTCGTTAAATAATACGGTCCTCCCCTTCTCCCTCCCCCTCCAGATCGATCTCCTCACACTGGCTTTCCTTCTCAATTGTCATGTTGTGATCATCCATGACCTCTCGCTGAGAAACCATTGGGACCACCTTACTGTTCCCGTAGTGAATGCCGAAACGCTTCTCGTCCCCCTCGAGACGGCGCAGATCTTCTCTAAACTCCTCTTGGCAGCGCACAAGCTCTTTCTCACGACTCTCCAGCGAGCGATTCCACATGGCAACGTTTTCCTGTTTCTTCTCGAGTGCTCGCCTTCGTTCCTCCACTTCATTTTCCAGTGATTTCAACTCCCGCGTGGCCTTTTCCAGGTCCTGTTCCGCATGAAACTGCTGCAGCTCTCGCCGCTCCAGAAGCCGCTCATCCTTTTCACAACGACTGTATCGCTCCGCAAGCAGCTCAAGCTCGCGCGCTTCCTCCTCTAAACGTTCATTTACCCACGTAAGGCGTTCGTCAAGCGCCTTTTCCTCCTTGTCAAGTTGCGCTCCAGTGCGGCTAACGATCTGTTCAAACTTAGTCTCATCACATCGGAGTGTGAGATGGCTCTTTCGTGCAGCGCTGATCTGAACGCGACACTCCTGGTGGTCTATTTCCAGACAACGCCGCTCATCTGAAATGTTGCTCTGTAATTGGTCTAGTAACATCACACGTTCACGAATGATTGCCTCCTCGCAAAGGTAGTACTTTTCGATCTCCTTCTCAAGACTGAGTGTTGAGGCAATGAGCTTCGCATAGCCGCGCTCCGCAGCCTCCGTGACACGTAGTGCATCGGAATCGCCCGTCATTCACACCACTTGTGGTCTTCGTGGCGTTCACCGAAGGGAGGAAAGTGCAGAAATGGAAGACATCAGGAGAAAGAGGTGAGATGGGAGAAGAAACAGGAAAAGAAAAAAAAAACAAGGGATATTGCAGTATCACATAAAAGTGTCGGCATATCTCCTCCTTCAGCGCTGATGCCGCATCAGCAGAGCGACACAGCCCATTAGCGAAAGAGTGCAAAACTGAAGGCAGGATTCGCGGACGCGTTCCGAATAACTTCTTGAACCTTTTCATGAATTTCTATGCCCATACGTATCGCGAGGTCAACCTTGTTTGACGCCCCAGACAAGCACAGCCGAGTCGGCTCTTGCTTTTCTGGAAGTGGGCACTGCGGTGAACAATCGAAATCCGCACACGACGCCTCCTCTTCATCGCTGCTACCATGAGATGCCGCATCGAAAAGTGTCTCCCCTTCATTCATGTGCGACAGCAGCATTTGCAATTGCTGTCCGACATCCAGGGGCATTAGATCACACCTTTTCTATCTACCCCCATCGACGAAGTGAGAACAACGAGAAGAGGAGGAAAAAGAGAGAAGTAACAAGTAGTTAATATATATATATATATATATATATATATATATATATAAGAATAATAATGGAGAATGGTCATCGGCGCAAGTAACAGCAAGATGAGAGGTTATGACATATCACAAGTGGGATAATAATTTTATACCACAGCACCTCTGTCACGGCCAGCATACGCGTAATAACAAATAATACAAGCCGTGTTTTATTAAATACCATCAACATTCATCTGGTGAAAGCCAAGCTCCTCATCCTGTTCAAACGTACGCACATAGTGTGTTTTCGTCAGTCTTGGGTCGTTGTTCTCCGGAGGCGGCAAGTGTTCACGAGGGTTCTGCACGTAAACGTTGGCCAGAGGATCGTCCAGGATGAATGTAAACGGCTTTTTTACCTCCAGAAGCTCGTCAAGTTCATTCACAAAATCGAGTAGCGTCTTTGACTTCTCCTCAATTTCGGAAACAGCGGCAGCTGCGGCGGAATCCCCTTTGGCGAACTCTGCCTGCGGTAGACTGCGCAACTGATCACGAACCATCATAATAGTCCCCTCAACGGTGGAGAAGAAACCACCAAGCGTTCCAGGTGCCAGTTCCAGTGACACCTCCGGAATGCAAAGCGTGGCGGTTTCAGACTTGAGCACGTCACGCTTCAAGTCATCCTCGGAATCGACAAGGAGCGTAATCTTGAGGCCTGTCTCCGACACCTTTCCACCCGACTTTACCTCGTTGCTTTTATACCCGCAGAAATCGCACCGAAATGCCATAATGACGGTTTCCTTAAAGTATGGAATATTTACCTGCTGCATATTAATAAACCCCTTCTCCTTGCACGCAGGGCACTCAGTTTCCATACGTACAACTTCGTCAAAATGTCCTTCATCAATGTTCTGTTGCTGCTCCTCCGTCCGCTGGGTGTTATATTCAATAGGAAGGCCTAGCAGCTGGCGCTCCACATCAGTGCGTTCCTTTTCGTAGCGAGTCAACTTCGGATCAATTGTAGGGTGATAGTAATCATAATGCGCCTCAATATAACTGTTTCCAGCAGGGTCATCGATGATAAACGTAAAAGGCACATCACCCGTGCGGTACTGCCGGAGCTTTTCACAGAAGGCCTCGAGCTTTTCAAACAACTCCGGCTCCTCAATCCGTCGCAGCGGCTGCCGCAACTGCAGACCCGATTCGGCTTTCTCCAAGAAGCCTTCCACAGTGTTGAGAACACCCTGCTGCGACTCGGGTGGTATCTCAAACTGCAGCTCTGGAATGCGCACCCTCGCAAACTCCGACTTCACGACTTGGCGATCCAAATCCTTTTTTGACTTCACCTCCAGCTCGTAGCACACGGACTTGGGCCCAAAGGTGCCACCAAACATCACCTCGTTGTTTCTTTCCTTACAATGAGAGCACTCAAAGCTGGTCACAACGACTTCCTTAAAATGTGGAATACTTGTAATCATGAGACGCGTTGTGCCCTTGTCACCGCATTGGGGACACATGGACTCCACTTCATTCAATTCGCCGAGTTCCGTCTGCAAGTAGTTGGACCCAGAAGCAGCGGCAGAAGCCTCAGGCCCATTTTCGTTCGAAACAACCGGTTTTGTCTCTTCCTCCTGTTTCTTCATTGTTACAGTTTGAACGATTTGCTCCGGGAAAGAACGGAAAGAAACACTCTCAAAGGGAAAGCAAACAGAAGAAAAGGAAGAAAAGAAAAAAAAATAATAATTTAAAAACACATGCGGCTGAAACTTGCGGCCGTTGCGATTGGTGGCACACTTCTATCATGACTGCATTAGAAGCCTGTGTGTGTGTATGTGTGCGCGCGCTTATAGAGGGCAAATTGGAAATAAGGATTAGTAAAGAACAGCAACAACAGAAATGAAAAAAGGGAGAAAGGGAAAACAGAGGATATGATGACAAATCGTCGTACTCCATTTCCAATCCTCAGCCACCCACTCTGCACTTATAACACAGTTCACTTAGAGATTAGTTAAAGAGTTTGAAGGAGCACAGCGTAAGGCAGAAGAACTGGACGAGAGAGCCTGTGCGAGCTTGTCTCTCAGGGTATTTATTTCCTTTGCCTCGATGATACGAGAAATAATACCCCCAATAGAATCTTCGCCGCAGCCACTGCTACTCTAACACTGCTCCATATGCACCTCAGCAGTCATCCAGTCAACCTGTAGGTTCCGTTGAGCAGCGTCTTCGCGCGGTAGGATGGACAGACTGTCCACATGCGAATAGTATGAAGTTCAATGGAGTGGCACACCTCCGCGGTCTTGTGCTCGCACTGGATGTGGTACACCGTCCCGCCAGGAGTGTCGATGCTCACAGTGAAATCGTTTGAAACAATAACGTTAGTCGTGAAAGCATCGATTGCATCGGAGTCAATGTCCAGTTTCTTTCGCATGAGATTTATCCCTGGGCTGCTAAACACAACAGCGGGAAGGTGGGTACGTGCTGCAACGATTTGCGCCACAACACCTCCAAGAGAGTGTCCTGTAAGAATGATGTGTTTTGACGTGACGTTGCGCAGGTACTCCTCCACATGCAGGTGGTAGTAGTCATTCGGTATGCCACCTAAAGAGAGGGCGCTAATGGCACTCGAGGCGGCCACATAGTCAACAATGACGCTCTCTGGAATAAGGCTTGCGAATGGAAGTATATTCGCCAGCATCTTGAATATAAACGTCTCGCTGAAAAGAAGCATATTTTGCAGAAGGTCGAAAGGTGATGTTATGTCAGTCCCCCGAACCGCAATCACAGAGGTGTTCTTCGACGGTGAGTAAATGTGACAAAAAACAGCTCGTCCATAGGTGTGGTTTGTTGGCACAGCCACCCAATCCGACGCGTCTGCACGGTGTCGACGATAGAAGTGAATCATGGTGGAAAAATCTGGGGAGTCGCGCTGCAGGTAAGTCATAAGCGAGAAGTATGCAAGATCTGCCGCGTGCAGATCGACACCCCAGCGCCTAGAGCACAACCCCTCATGCCGCGCACGGTTGTATTTAGTCTCGTCCTGCTCGTACACCAGCTTCCTCGGATCTTCGTAGTCCCTCAGGCCGTAGAGGTCAGCAACCATGTAGCGTGCCGTCACACGTATGTGCTCGCCAGTACCATCACCCTCGCAGCGCGTCGGTGTGATACCTTCAGGTCCGGGGTGCTTCACACTCACCCACAACGCAAGACTTAGCGTCAACAGCACACCACATGAGAGAATCAAGCGGTGAAGGGCACGAAGAAGAAATCCCGGACGACGGTAACGCTTCATGCAGTTCAACGCATCGGCACGGTGCGCACCCCCTTCACCAATCGGTAGGTCCCCATTGCCGGAACCCCTGGTGTTGGTTGAATTGGGTGTTTCTACAAGCCTGTTTCGTCGGCGAAAAAAACCGCCAACGATGGTTTTCACGACAGTGCAAATCAGAAACACCTGAAGACAGACGAGGGTGATGGGAGAAAAGGTAGCGAAGGCGAGCACCAGGGCAAGTACCAGCAACATGTAACACGAAATAGACCACCTTCCCTTTGAATTTTTTGCCAAGGCCACAATGGACGCACCGAGTTTGTAAAGGAAAAGCGTCACGCGGATCGCCAGTAACATCACCACGTGAAAAATACTGGCGTACATCATTCCTCCAGAGAAGCTTACGAGCCCACCTTTTATATCCATCACCCACGAGAGATACACTGCGTGTATGACAAGAACATACAAATAGAGTCTCCGAGTGAGAGGCACCGCATCCCGCCACCATCGTATCATTGAGGGCCCTAGTGGATTCCTCACGTTCCGTCGGTAATCAAACACGAGCACCAGCGCCAGAAGAAACGCCACCGTAACACGGAGAGAAAAGGCAGAATAGTCACGCTGCTCCCACTGCACCAGTGAGTCGCTTTGAAGTACTGCCACAAGTAATACCGAGATACATGAAGCAAGCAGAAACACGACTAATCTCGCATACGGAAAAAAAAACAATTCCTGATAGTTCTCCAAAAGACCATGAAATCCAACGCTACAGCGTGCCACCTCATCGTACATAACGAGGCATGAGTCAAACATTGCATCTGTAGCAATGTTCATTAGTTTGTATCCAAGAAGGGCTATTCCACACAGCGTCCCCATATGCGCCAGCACAAAGTAAAAGGCTCGCATGGCGTCATGGGCAAGGGGAATATCCTTTTTATCCAGCCAAGCATACATGGTCCAGTGATACTTCTCACGCAATGCTGGGAAGACAAAGTAGAAGTATAGATGCAGCGTGCAATTCAGCCATATGGCCAGAATCGATGCCAACAGCGGAACGTAATGGTATGTCGCAATCCACGTAACAAGCCTCTTTACTCCAATGTAGTCAAAAAGAAAAAAGCCCACAGTGACATGTTTCAGC
Source organism: Trypanosoma platydactyli (assembly GCA_030849675.1). Classification (NCBI taxonomy): domain Eukaryota; phylum Euglenozoa; class Kinetoplastea; order Trypanosomatida; family Trypanosomatidae; genus Trypanosoma; species Trypanosoma platydactyli. The sequence continues at coordinate 64,166 of JASANU010000845.1, read as the reverse complement.
CACGCATAAGCCCAGTGACCCTTCTTTCTCCGCATCCTTCCAGTCCGCTGTAGCGGAAGGTAGTACGAGAGGTGCTTGCGCGGAAGCTCTGAAGGTGCGGCCGAAGTTGTCCCCATCGTCTTCTGACCTCTCCAGGGAACACTGACGGGGGAGAAAGAGAAGAGAAAAAAAAAGAAGGCAACACCGTTCGATGGGTAAGGAAGAAGAAGCAAAACGCCTACCATGAGTTCCGGCCTCGCGAGGATGAAACACGCACACAGGTATATATATATATATATATATACAGACATCAAGAGAGGGGAGAGATATGGCAGCAGAAAGAAGAGCAGCGTACCACGCACCCACTAATTCGGCTCTTCCAGCACCGAAGAATCGCTTTTCGCGCCTTCCTCTAAATTAGAGAGCTTTTCCTCCACGATGTCCATTCTGCATTGTAACCTGTCACACTCCTCAAAGTTCTCCGCTTCAAGAGCCAACTGCTGCCGCTCGCGTAACTCAATAAACTCTGCTTCCAGCTGCTCATGTGTCAACTTCTCTTCAGGAAATCCAGTAGAAAGAAACCTACCTTCTTGCAATACACGTTGGTACTCTTCGTGCAGCAGGGTCATTAGTTGCCGAACAACCTCCATGAGGTCATGGTGGCCCTTCTCCTCGGCGGTTAGTTGCGGGACATTCGGGAATTCGGTGGCTCTCTCCATCATTGCCGAAAGAGCAGCACCGTAACGGGAGAGAAAACTTTGCACCTGTTCAACAGATCGCGCGTGCTCAGTGACCAGTTTCTGCTGCAGTGACACGCGTTTTGACTCATTCGCACGCAGCGCGGCCTGTGCTGACTCGCTCGTGGCGGTGAGCTCTTTCATACACGCTGTCAGTGCCCGTACCTCCTCCGCCTTGACATGGGCCTCCTTAAACTGCTTCGCCTGCACAGCACTCCGCTTTGCCAGATCGAGTGCAAGAAGGCTGTTGTGCAGCTCCCCAATTCGCAGAGTAAGTGAGGCAAAAACTGCTTTGTTCCTCTCATCATCGGCGTCAAGGGTGCGTAGCTGCTGCTGCAATAGTTGCACCTGTGCTAGAGGTGACTCCTCCATGCACCCTGCTGCTGAGGAGGGCGGTGCAGAAAAAAGAACGCCGCAACCAGAGCTACGCAGCTGTAAAAGAGAACCCACAGCCTCACTGTAGTCATGCACAGCAGTGAGCGTCTCCGATTCGAGAGAGGTGCAGAGTTCCTCGTATGAATCCATCTTTTCCACACTTTTCTGCAGTTCCTCTAGCAAAACTTCTTCCTTTCTGTTAAAAGCACACCATTCATGGCGCAAATTCTCGTTATCCTGCTGCAGCCGTGCCACCAAGGTAGCTGCGGAATGATGCCGGCACACTTCCTTTTCGATAAGCTTGTCTACTTCTGTTTCACATAACTCACGTTCCGCCATCAAATCATGTAGGCTTGTAGCTACACTATTCAAGGCAGCTGCTTTTTCAGCGCTCGCCTGCCGCAAAACGGCAAGCTTTGCCTCCACATCTGCAATATCCGCATCGATAATATTCCTTTCGCACTGAAGCTTTTCCTGCAATGAGCGCAACTCGCTGCAGCGCTCCACCAGCTTATTCCCAATCATGGATTTGCGCTCGCTCAATTTTGCCACTTCTTCAGTGGCACACCTTTCCATCTGCTGCGCCTCCTCAAGCGCGGATACAAGCTTGTCATCGCGTTCCTTGAATTCCACTGCCGTATAGTGAATGAACTCCTTTACGCGTCGCTCTTCGTCGTCCTTCGACTCAATAAGCTCTTGGCGATGTTGCCGCAGCAGCAGCGCCATATTACGTATCGCCGAAAGCAGCTGCTCACAACACTCACCAAGTGAGGCGACCAGTCGCTTCGGTTTTAAATCGAGTTCTGCCACGAAAGCAGCAAGCTGCTCAATCTCCTCACAAAGAACACCAGCTTGTTCAAATGCTTCCTGCGCAACATACTGATCCATGCGCCTTTCCAATTCCGCAACCTTCTGCATCATGTCATGTCGCTGTTGAATCGATACGCGGATATCACCCAAAACACTGCAGAAGCGTGTCTGTGCCAACAGCACGTCCTCTTGGGAACTTTGAATCTCTCGCCGCTGCCTCTCCCAGAGCTCTTCGAGTGGTTCCCCACCCGCCTCATGCTTCTCACTGCCGTTAGAGTCATTGGAAGCCTCTTTGATGGCTAAATTATTTGCGTCATGAAATTGCGGCAGATGAGGATTATTTTCGTTCTTATCTGCTTCATTATTCGTTTGAGTCACATCCCTCTCCAATGAAGGGAGGGGCGCCGAAGAGAGAGATGCGGGCGGTGTGATTACATGAAGCTCACCCTCACCTCCACCCAAGTTCGCCGTTGTAAACACAAACGAATCCCCATTCTTCACTGTACTGTCGATAAAAGTGAATCCCGTTCCAGCTGCCGTCGACTGCGTCACACGTGCGCCATGCCCGTCCCCCTGCAGAAACGAGAAACTGCTCGCTTCTGCGACATTCACAGCATTCAAGTTCTTGTTACTACTGCAGCTGCCCTCATGCAACTTCTTCACCCCAGAAGCAACGAAGTCAAACGCAGAGCTCCCCTCGCTATCAACGCCATGAAAACATACCTGGCTCACAGGGAGTGCGCTGGCCTGTAGCAACGTTGGCTCTGGGCCGTACTTTGCCACAAGGGAACTAAACAGCTCCTCTTCGCGCCCGGTAAACATCTTTATCGTCTTCTCCACTTGTGGCAACATGGAGGGATTGTACTCATTGAAGAAACGCTGCAACCGCTGACGCATCTGCGCAGCCCTTGGATCCTCCACCTCATCCTGCACGACACCGAGCTGCAAATTGAGCCCTGTGACAAACACATTATTTCCATTCGTTGAGGTCTCGGTAGAAGCTGCATCTCGTGGATTCAACGGTGTAAGCGATTGGGCAAGCGGCGTGCGAGACCCTCCTGTACTCCCAGTTGTCCTTTTGTGACGTGTTCGCACAAGGTCCATCCCACCAAAGAGGTTGCCTGTTGCGGCTGTACCGCCATCTTTGGGAGCATTATGTGCGCCCAACTGGGAGTCATGACCACCACCCTCACGGTCTTCGATCCCACCATTTTTTCCGCTCATGTTGCTGTCGCTTGGGCCCACAGAGAACAGTTTTTGAGGGATATATATATTTTTTTTCGAGCGTCGTATCACACACAAACACACACACTCTCTCTCCCCGAGGGAGACAGAGACACACACACAGACGTATTCGTCTCCCCCTTTTCTTTCCCGCAGTTACACAACGCAGAGCAAAGAGAAACGAGAAGCAGAGAAAAGTAGATGCACACTACCCTCTGCATATTTCGGTGGGCGTACAAAAAAAAAACATACACGTGCGTATATAAACATACCCCTGTTATTTTGCGGGCAAGACAAAAACAACAATAACAACCCTGCCCCCTCCTCCTGAGGGATGCGCTAACACCATCAAGATGAAACAATGAGAGATTTAGTTGCGGTCTGTTCAGGCAAAATGGCATGTGCACATATGCTTCGGCGATTGAAACAGAAATAAATCTTGATGACAGACAAAAATAATGAAGTAGCAGAAATATATATATATATATATATAAGAAAAAAAAAATGGAATACATCCCCTTCTCTACCAGCTTCAACATTGTGTCCTTTTGCGTAACAAACGTTACAGTTATTATCACCGCCACTTTTGTCATCGTCACAACACGCCCACTCCCCCCAAACAACTCTACACTCGTACTACTTGTATAGCAAGTCGTAGTGTCCAGGTCTGTAGAGCAGCGTCAAGACAGCACGAGGCTCATTGCAGTTATCGGAAAAAGAATGCTGTGTGGGGCATGTGCCATTGCTGCTGTCAAGATACTCCACGATGATACGCACCTGAAAACAATTTGCAAAGGCAACCAACTGTACATTATCACACTCGCTTGCCACAGCATCAACTTCGGCGCGGCAGAAGGCGTCAACATCCTCGTAGTTGAGTCCCATCACAAAGGGCAGAAACTCATCGCGGTGGCTACGGATGTAATTTGATACGGCGTAGCGGTAGAAGTAGAGCATGTACTCGGCGTCCCCCGTCGTAGAGAATGCATGCAGCTCTGTCGATGTTGTGCATTTCCCTGTTTCAATCTGCCGCACGATATTAAGAGCCGGATCACAGAAATCCTCCACAAAGTCACCGTACTCCTCAATTAGTTTCGCACGTATCGCAGTAGCGCACTGCATAAACTCGGTCGCTTTGCGCTTATCCCTTAGCATTTCCTCCAGTAGCGCAAAGACAGCGCAACGATAGAAGCAGTTTCCATCACGTCTAGCATATCGAATGCCACTGTACCCGTCAAAAGCGTTTGCAAACAACGAGAGAACCTTTGGAAGTAGTGATGCGTTGTCGGCCAATTCTTGCACGAGGCTGCAGGTTTCCGAGAGGACCTCGACAGGATCGGAGAGAAGCGGTGCTGCCTCAATTTCGCTCTGGATCACCGCCAGCTGAGCCTCTCGCAGCTCCGCTGTCGACATATGATGGTATTGATAACAGCAGCAAAAAAAAAAAAAGAGGGAGAGTTAATTAACTCCTTTGAGTATTTACTAGAGAGCAGAACAAGCTCCAAAACAAAGTGGTGAAAACGAGTTGAAGCAAGCAGTGAAGGCAGGCGTAGATCTCTCAGAGAACAAAACAAGGGGAGCACAGGGGTATAAATATATACGCGTGTGTACACTATTCCCAACTGTTGTCGTTACTGGTTGGCGCCACTATTCCGACTGCATGACGTGTGTGGCGCGCCCGTACTTTGCCACCAGATCAACACCAAGATTTGATAATTGCAGCGAGTTGGCGCAGCAAAAACCAGACGACATGAGATCGAACGAGTCTGTGTTATCAATGTTGTGAACCACACCGCCAGCCTCCCGCACAATGATGGCACCGGCGGCAACACTCGAACATTGAATGTCCTCATCAAAGTACAACTCGCCTTTTCCGCATGCCACAAAACACATGTCAAGTGCTACGGATCCGCTACTGCGAAGCGCGTGCACTGGAATCGAGGCCAGTGTCTTCTGAATCGCGAGAATACTTTCCAGCGCTGCCTCATTATGACCGTGCGAATGATGCATAAACACAAGAGCCTCCCCAATGTTGCGACACTCCGACACGTGAATACGTTGTCCGTTGCAAAACGCCCCGCGTCCCCGCACCGCTGAGAACACCTCCCGCAAACGTGGCGCACTCACAACACCAATCACTGGTTCCCGATTGACTACCAGCGCAACAGAGACGCAACAGTCGAACAGGCCGTGAATGAGACTTCCAGTGCTGTCAATTGGGTCAAACAACCACGTAGGTGTATCCGTCAGCACCCCAGTCTCCTGCGCTTCCCTGCTGAGCACGTTGTAGTGCGGCGTCCTAGCGCGTAAAAATGCAATCATCTCCTCCCTGCACTGTCTTTCGCACTGCGCAACAATATCAGCAGGATTCCCCTTACTATCGGCATCAAGCAGCGTTGTGCTGTTCTCTTCGATCACTCTGTCAATGATCGATGCGGCAGCATGAGAGATGTGTAACGCCACCTCAAGGGCGTCATCCAGCTCCACCTCCATGAAGGACATGTACTCTCCCCCGCAACGTATTCTACACCGCCCCACTTGACTGCTGCTTCTGTTCCTATGCAAATACTCCCTTCTATCGCTTACACTTCTTGACAAACGGTTACGATAAAATAAAGAGGAACATTTTTAGGAAATGCCAGGGTACAAACAGAGAGTGCAGAGAGACACATACACGAAGAAAGAAGGGGACATCGCACCGAATATCGATGATGATGATGATAAAGACATCTCATCTCCGCTTCTTTTCTCTTGAATTTTACACCAAAACAGATCATGGTGTCTCTCCAGGAGAAAAACATATATGGCCACAATATATATATATATATATATATTAAAAAAAAAAAACGACAAGTTCTGTACATTTGTTGAGCCTATGGCCAATATTCATTACGCAGGAGAAATAGCGTCACATAGGATTTGCCTGCACAAAGGAAGCACATGACGCTGCCACCAGCATCACCGTAACCCCCGACCGCCACGATGGTTATAACCGGCGTAATTTAAACGTGCGATAAAAGCGAAGTATTCGCTCAGCAGCCTCCAGGAGAAGAATCTGCTTCTGCTCCGCATCACGATCTTTACGCCCCCTCCTGACGAGAAACATACTTCTCCACCACCTCTGTATCATCAATACAGCATCCTCCGCACTGTACCCAGATGCAGGCTTTCTGTCAGGGCGCCCTTTGCTGCGTTCGCCCGTTTTAGTCGCGCCGCGCAACAGGGCTCGAGTGCGGATCCACGTACGCTGAATAACCTGCGCTGCATCCTCGCGGCGCCACTGAAGGAAGAGCATATCTCTGATATCCCGCTGCCTTCGCGCCATGGCACGCCCACATAAACCATGAAGCTGACGTTGCATCCAAAGAGAGACTTGTAATTCCATGCCAAATGTGCATTGCTGTCGCTTCCGCACCGTCATGCGAGCAAAATAGCCGTTGGCAACGCGACGCAATGTTTGCACCTGCTCCCAACGCTCCTTGATGTATGCTCGGTGGCGGCTGACACACTTCTTCAAAAAAAGCACCACCCTTCGTGCAGCAAACTCCCGAGAAGAGCACTCAAGCACCTTTCGACATCTCTCACGAAGACGACGCAAGCTTTTTCTAGCTGCCGATTGTCTCACAAGCTGTTGTATGACAACAACGGCGTTCTTTTTTCGCTTTATTTCCAAACGAACTGTACGGCCTCTCCACACTGCCTGCAGTACAATCGCGGCTCTCCTCATACGAGCTTGACATCGAGCCACCAACAGCTCGGGATGTCGTATCGTCTCCGCTACCTCCCTGCCACAATGGCCACGATAAATGCGTTGGATGGTAAGTGCAGCGTACTGTCGCACCTCCATATCTTGTTTTTCTTTGGCTTTTCTCTGTGCCCGCCGCTTCATCGCCATGGCCTCCAGCTTACACAAGACAAATTTCATGGAACGTAATGTTGAATTGAAATTTTCATCACCATGAGAAATTTCGTCATTCATCAGAGACACCGCTGTCGCCCAGGTCTGCATTGAGTTCTTTTCTACCACAAGTAATTCGTTGAAGGCGATCTGACGAACGTACCGCACTCTGGCCGCGATTATTTTTGCGCGATGACATCGGTACGCGCACTGAATAGAGAGAGCTGCGTTTTCGTGTTTGTCTGTGTGGTTCTTCCATTCCGAGTGTATCCACTTATGTACTTCTCCACTCTCCTTGTAGTTGTAGATTATCTCAGCGGCGTTCACCGCTGTGCCACAAAAAATCGGCAGCACGTCACTAGAATGAAAGGCATCCCACAGTAACTTCTGTTCCAACTGAGATGACACAGATTCCACGGAAGAAAACGTAACTTCTACATCATTTTCTTTACGCATAGAAAGCATACATTTCCACCTTGTTTTATCTTCTACCGAGCCACTGAGCAATCCATGAAGCTCCTCTTGTTGTTCCGAGTAGGTCTTGCCACGCAACACACGTTCATGGTTCACTCGCTCCCTGTCCCAGAAGAGCTGCTCCTGACGCAACTCCTCTGAGGTCATTTCAGGCTTCTCGCGACGAATGAGATCAAATGATACACGATGCTTATCATTCGGAGTTGCCGTGGAGCACACGTTCCATGAGCTCGACCCGGTAAAGGAAAAGAAAGCCAAGTCCGTTTCGGAGTGGGCCGCGAGCTCCGGAGCTGCCAAAAAGCGCTCGTTAGCATTATGTCGAAGAGTGTGTGATGCGGAGGTGTCAAGCACCCTCCCCACGGCATCCCATGCGGTGGGACCCTTAAAATGTCTTGATGATTTTGGCAGGTTGTAGACACCACCATCGACAAAAAAAGGCTGAAAACTGTGATATGTCTTGAGCTGCTCGACAAATCTATCAAACATAGAGCGCGACCTGATTGCTGCGTTTGAGACAAACCGCTTCACTTCGTAGCTAGGACGTTTGTGCGCCATGCTCGCTATGGTGAGCGAGTTGTTATGTGATAGGAATTGGGTGTTAAACCGCGACTGCCGCCCTTTGTGGCCATGTGCGCTTCGAGAGATATCCATGCGGTGCGCATTGGAAGGGGACAGTGACCATCTGCTGATCGACGTGCGGGAACGGTTGCTGCCTGCCCTGCGCCGCCGCGGTAATTCATGTGAACTGACTGAACCGATCGGCGGCAACTTGTCCTCACTGCTTCGCATCAGGTCACACCGCGACTATCAGACCCGAGGGAAAAAAAAGAAGGAAAGGAGGATGAAATGCAACAAAACAAAAACGAAATGAGGAAAAAAAACGATCCAACATGAACAGAATGAAGTAAAATACATTCACATGAGGTGCATCCATAGGAGTGTCCAGACGCCACACGGACTGATCCCGCCCAACCAGCCATTAAGGAATCTACGTGGGTGCACTCAACTTGGCCCCTTTAATCGCCCCTGAGCTCGCAGCCACTCGATATACCCGGCACGCGGCTCCCATGGCAACATGTCAACGTCCACCTCACCGCGGCGGCGCCGAAGCACTTCCGAAAGAGCAGCGGTGTCGTAACCTCCCCATGAGGACGCCTTTGTGTAGAGCACCAAGTCGTCCACACACTGTTTCAAGGTGGGCTCGCAGAAACCAATAATACGTGTGTTAATGGCTCGTTTAGTACAGTGCATATAATCCCACAACGCATTTCGCATATGTGGAGGCTCCTCTTTGAGCCGCTCATCCAGTGGCGCAAAAAAGGGTGAGACGCCGACCGTTTTGGGGTTCAGCAAACTGCTTGAAAGCTCCACCAATGACCACACAGGCATGTGTGTGCGGTGCTTCAGACACCTGTCCGTCTGTATGCACGTGTGCCTTCAGCCACTAGGCAGTACCCGGGCGAAGCAAGAAGAAGGCAAAGAAGAGCACAAGATCCACAACCACCACACAAAGATGAAAATATAAAAAAAAAAAACGGAGCCATTTTGTCGAGAAACGCAGACGAGAAAAATAGACACACACAAACACAGATGTACGCATACAAGGAGTATAACAAAAGGGAAAAAAATGAGTGGTGTGTGTGTGTATGTAACTATTGTGTAATGGAGCAAAAAAGAAGATAAGGATAGAGAGAATCAAAGATGCCCCTCCCTCCCACACACACCCACACACACACACACACCACCCCCCGTCACACTCTCTCCGTGTTTCCTTCTCCGCTTAATCAGATTATCCGCACTTCAAAAAAAAAGGCTTAACACAACAGCTAGCAGCACACACACACAGAGAGAGAGAGAGAGAAACACCCACTGGTCAAGGCAGGAGAAGCGGCAGCTAGTTTTCAGCTTGCCTGTACTCCACATTGTGTGTGCATGCACTCCTTGTCCGGTTGGTTGAGGGGAATTTAGGCGGCTTTACAGGCATCATGCCTTCCACCCACGTCGGATGCGGAACTTTATGTGTTTCTTCTTATTCTCTTTTATGCGTTCTGAGCGGTCGGCGGCAGACGCCTTCAGTTTGGCCCCAACGCGTTGCGACCGCTTCGTCATGCTGAAGAGCTTCCCACGCTTCGCATGTTCCAGGTGCGTAGAGTTCAGTTTGCTCTTCTTCTTCTTTCGTGCCTCAAACTTCGAGTTCGCCTTCCGAATCTCCTGAGCGCGCGCGATCTTCTCCTCACGATCCGCGGTGCGCTTTTTCACCGTGAAGTGCTCAATGTCGTGTGCCGAGAGGTCTGCCGACACGCCGTGGATGAGCGACTCTCGCCTCTTCTCACGCATGACACGCTCCTTCAACTTCCCGCGAAGGGAGCGGTGGCTTCCCTGTTGCTGCTGCAACTGACGAATGCGCGCAAAGTCCTCATCATCAAGAATACGCACGGCTGATGCCGACACCTTTGACGACCCTGCTGTTGATGCTACGGACCGCGACGATCTGCAGATCAGCTTCGCTTCCGTGTCCTCAAACCACTCTCCCTGCTCAACCGCCACATCATTGGAGCCCTCCACGCCCCCCTGCATGACATCACTGTCCTCCCCCTCTTCTTCCTCTTCTTCTTCCTCTTCTTCTTCCTCTTCGTCTTCCTCTTCCTCTTCCAACACGTCCGTGTCTGCGAGCAGGGGCATGTTGCGTCCTGAAAGCCGACCCTCTCCATCAACGGTGCTGAGGCTCAACACTTCGCTCCTCGCATCCTCCTCGTATCTAGTCATCTTTACTGGCGGTTCACCTGCTGACCCATTCACTGGTACGAGCTGCGGACACGTGTCGCTCCCGTCATCAATATCGCTGTTGTTGCTGCTACCGCAGTCTGTCACGTCCACGAAGCTGCCATCCACATCATCTGGGTCAAACTCACTGCTGTCCGTTACCCATGTGCCATCGCTTTCACTTTCATTACAATTGTCTGAGCAGCCAGAACTATGGCAGCCGGATGCCGTTTCGCCTGTTTCAGCATAAAGCAGCTCGAGGCCTGGCACATCAGTATGTACATGCTCCTTTCCAAACACGGGGCGTGGCTTGTCGTCTCCAGCTCCGGAGCGACCCCATCGAAGTTTGGCGGGCAGTAGTTCAGGGTATACATCGCGGAACAGCTGAATAAGTGCACGTGCTGCCATCATGACACCCCTGTCCCCGCGCTGTGTCTTGTACTCGGCAAGATCTTTCAGGAGGTCTGCACTCATCGCAAGAGGCTGACGCTTGCAAATTTCTCGTATTGTGTTAAGACCCACCGTGATGGCATCGGGTGATGAGCGGTCGGACACGAAGTGATTAGCAATAGCCCTCACCATTGGCTCAAGCGCATCTGGCGGGACCATACGGTGCACGCACATAACAGAGAGCGCAAGAAGCTGAGTGGCATGCAGCTGCGATGGCTCCATGTAGCGCTCAAGAAAGCTGTAGAGCGGAAGATGAATCACCTCGTGTTCCGAAACGGTCCGCGCAATCACGTTCAAGTAGAGGATACGCACTTCGAAGCGCTCGGTCGTTTTGTGAAGGCGCGCGAGCAGACGCTCCACAAACTGCTGGGGATCACGCAAAAGACGCACAGGATCCACGTGCTGTTTTGCCAACATTTCCTCCTCCTTTTCCTCCTTGTTGTACTTGCGTTTCACCGAATTCATTTTACGTTCCAAAATGCGCTGTCGCTTGCTGGTCTTCTTCACAATCTTAAGTTTCTGCTTCATCTTGGAGATGGCGCGTCCCGGGTCCTCCGCGTCAATGCCATCATCATCGTCAATGGAAGAAATCTTCGGCATCTGCAGTAGAAAAAAGCGTAGGGCAGTTCGAACGATGGCAGTGTGACGTGAGAAGCATGCCTGCGTTAGAACCTCCACTGTACGCTCGTTTGCCCACACACAGCGACGGTAGAGGTCGATCATAACCATCTCTGCACACCGTGCCTGCACAGGGTCGTCGTCCGCCATGATGCCGAAGAGAAAATTTTGCGCCTTCTTGTTTACCGCTGCACCATTCTTTGCCCCAGGCATGTTCACTTTGCGCACGTCTCCAACAATATGCGAGAGAATCAGATGACGCAAAGATTTGTCGCGCTCCTGCAGCAGCTGGAAGAAAAGAGGAAATGTGCGGTCAGCATGAACAATATTCTTCGATCGCAGTAGCGCTAGAGACTTGACAAGAGCCAACCGCAGCTCCGGTGTGATGGCGCTGCCCCTGAACTCTTGTAGCAGCCTCAGAACAATCTCCGCCACCTCGGCACACTCGGCAGGAAAGCAGTGAGCAACATGGCAAACATAATTTAGCACAGCGATATACTGCGGGTTGCACGCTTGCTGCGCCACAATCGTCTTGCTAAGCGCCTTAAAATGGTCAAGCTGTGAAAGAAACTCATCACGGTACGCCTCCGGATCTCGGCGGGTTCGATTCTGCAGAAGCAGTAGCGTGCCTCGAAATGCCGGCTCCATTGTGTTCCTCTTGTCTCACAGTGCACAACGACTAGTGGTAGGTGCAGCCAAAGGGAAGAGAAAGGCATAGACACGCATACAGACAATATATATATATATATATATATACATATTGAGAGAGAGAGCGAGGGGGGGGGGGGGGGGGGAGAAATAAGAAGTAAATACACACTCCACACACCCTGCTCTTCAACTGGTGGGAGGGAGAAGCTTATTAGTTTTCTTTCCATATTAATATTACTGCTACAGCGATTAACAGAATGGAATATCCACTTCATTCCTGCGTTCCTATGCACTTCTTTTCGTCTTTTTGTTTTTGTTTTTTTTTTTTTTTTGGGGGGGGAGTCTTCTGTTTGTTGCACCACTTTCACCAACGGTGACGATGATAACAATCAGCACAATCATAACTATTGCTCCTCCCCCTTCTTGTAGTTGAGCACCTGATGCTGCATCATCCACCTGAGGCTGCAACTCCTCCCACCAGAGTGTCAACAGCACGGTCTCCTCTTCTTCGTTTAAATTTCTACCACCACAGGCCATGGACAAGGAGAAATCACCACTACACATATTTCAAACATCAACATGCACTAAAATTTTCGGTGATGAGCAGAAAGTAGACTTTGTCTGGCACATAAACCCAGTAATGTATTGCGCCATCACAGATGACTAATCGTGCTGTTGACCACAGGCCTACAACCGCTAAGACTCTTCCACCAACCGTTTACAAAAATATTGGACGGATCCATCTCTCGGCGTAGCTCCAGAAAATCCTCCCAATTTTGCCCATATGCGCGCTTCAACTCACTCGGACCCCAAGTGTAGTACTTTGCCCAGTGCGGGCGACCCCCTATTGCCGTCATAGCATCGCTGAAAGCCTGATAGTACCGAATCGTGTCACGTGCGTTTCGCCCGTATGGTTTGTACATGACGATGCCGATCCAGCACGTCTTGCGACCGTGTGCAGGTGAAATAGCAGTTGTGTCAGCGTCTGTGAAGCGAAACTCCACAGGGAAATGAACACTCAACCTCTCCGACTTGATGAGCTTGCGGAGAAGCTTAAATGCATCAAGGGCTTTGGCCGCGTCTACTGCCCATTCACACGCCCACTGCTTAAAGAGGCAGTCAAAGGTGAAGCACTCAAGTGAGGTGCCGTATATCACCTCCGGTTTGTCGTAGTAGAGACGACGATACGTTCGGTTGATACATGGCTGAATTCCTGGACAAACGGTTGCAGCAGCGAGAGCCGCCTCTACGACACCGTGACGAAGCCAGTCGCCCTTTAATGCCCTGCATAGCCGCATACGGGGATCCTCCTGCTGCTTAAGCCATGTCTGATAGTCTCGAGCCTCATCGTGTGGGGAGAAGAGTAGATTCAGCCACTGCTGGGGTCTCTGAGATGTCCTCGTCGCCTCTGCCATCGCTGTTGCCACACTCGTCTTCCCGCTCAAGTCATCCGTAGAGACACCAATGGACTCGTAGCACATGTCTGTGTTGGGCATCCAAAAAAAACGATAGAACTCATGTTGAGACACACGCTTCGCCAGTGCATCACCGCTGATGAGTCTACGAAGCGGAACCGCCGAGCTGCGCAGGCACCACATGCGCTGGTCTTCTGCCTGCAGTGTCACCTCTACGACCACGCCGAGTACTCCGAGGTGACAGGCTGCGAGCGACAACTCCTTCGCTGTTGATTTGTCAAAGGTGCGAATGTCACCATTTCCATCCACAAGCACGATTTTTACCACATGGTCACTGAGTGATCTAGTACCAATGCCACTGCCATGTGTACCTGTGGCAATCACGCCGGCAACAGTTGTCTGAACATACGATGGAACCGTGCGAAGCATGAGTCTCTGCTCGCCAAGTCGCTCAAACACATCACGCATCACTGCCCCACCCTCACACACAATTGTCTTCTTCTCACAGTCCAGCGAAAGAATACGATTAAGATGATCCATGTGAATAAGGTGCGCATCGGTGAAAGTACACGTGTTGGGACTCTTACCGCCCCCGGCAACGCGACACCGCTCACCCGTCTGTTTTAGGCGTCGCACCAGCGTGACAATCTCATCGATGCTTCTGGGGTAGTGGTGTTGGCGCGGGTAGCATCGCCCGATGCAGGCCATGTTAGTCCATAGACCCGAGGTGCGTCTCTCCTGCGACATGGAAAGAGAAAACAGCAACAATGCCAGGAGAAAACGGCTAGAAGGTGGAGAAAATATATATATATATATATATATATAGTTAGCGAGTTGGTGATTGCTGCGTCGCAAAAACCGTCACTAAAACGCACAGCAAGTGTGGGAAGAAACATGTATATATATATATATATATATATATATGAAAAAGGGGAGCAGCAAGAGAGACCAAAGAACAACAACAACAACCGAAAGGGGGGGCAGGCTAGTGACTGAGGTGCCGCACATGTTCGGGTGAGATACGACGCTCTAACAACTACACAAGTGCAACGATTTGAAAATGTGGCCTTGCGGGACCACACGTCAATTACCCCCTCAACCGTCCAATGCAATACTTGTCAAAATAATGCACTATAGACGGTTCGTGGTGACGCGAGAAGAGCGCAGCGGCATCATTACCACCAGCCGCCTCCAGAATAAGCGGCCCACCAGGGTGCTGCTGCAGAAAGGAGCTCACGTCCAGAACATTACTGTCAATCACAATCCAGAGATCCGTGTCAGACGAATGACGAGCCACTTCTTCACTGCTGTAATACACCGGCATGGGGCAGCGAAAGTTACCTGCAGAGGCGAAGAAATCCCGCACACGATCTCTCTTCGAGATTTCATTACCTTCTTCATCAAGAAGCAGAAGCCTCCAGCCAGCGCAAAGTGCAGTTACCACCGCTAACACGGCAAACACCCAGGGGATACTCCCATACAGTTTCCTTCTCAGTGGCGTCGCTAGATGCATCTCTCAGGGGCTCCACTCACAACCCTTCTACAACAACAACTACTACTACTACTACTGCTTCTGCTGCCGTTTGTTGTGGCTTTGATTCCTTTAAAGCCCCCAACTCCTCTCCCCGACCACTTCCTCCACCTGTTAACAGTGAACGCACGCATCTGATGCAGAGGAAAGTTGTAGAAAAACAACTGAGAAAATTAAATACACACATACGTAATAATAATAATAATAATAATAATAATAATAATAATAATACGCACATAGAGGTATAGACGTGTAGCAAGCACTCAAAATAGAAAAGGTAGAAAGAGTAGAGCTGTAACGATGCAACTATGTTGTGCATCACGAAGGATTTAGGTTCTCTTTGTGTAGTAAGTGCGGACGAGATGCTCCGCCTTCGCGGGAACGTAATCTCCCAGATCGGCCTCAGGATTTTCCTCCAGCAGCTTTCGAATGAGAGAAGACGAAATGACGTTGGGAAATAGTTCCACCTCTGTGAAGACGTACGTGGAGAGGTCTAGCGAGACGACCCGCGTGGAGCCATCCGGCATCTCCACGATTTCTTGCAATTTTGACCCTCCCTCATCTAACAAAGCATCGCAGCTTGGCGTGCCAGCACGCCGCACGACAACCAATTCGAATTGACCGAGCAGAGAGTTGAGAGAATCCAGTGACCAACAACCAGGCCGCCAGAAAGATGCGAACAGATCGCACCCACAGAGAAGCATGACGTTCACTGGGTGTTGCCTTACCCACAAGAGCTGAGCCTTCCCGGGCGCTGCATCAACCTCATACCAATTCTGCACCTCTCGTTGTAGATGCTCCAGCACGAAAACCGTGCGAGTGTACACTGATTGTAATCCCTCCCACTCATCAACAACCAACTTGGGGTGGTTTGCAACAGATGCCGCGCAGATGGCTGCCCGCTCCAGAAAGGGGTGGAGGTCCTTCTTTCCGTATAGATCGTTCACTGGAGACACGAAGCCACCAACAACCGTCACCTCTCCATCCGAGCGCGTGGTCAGTACGTCTTGGGCCGCATCGTACATGGCGCTGTGAGCCTGATGAAAGGGGTTGAAGGAGCCGCACATCACAAGGACCGCGAGGCGCTTCGTCTTTGCCACATCTATGACACTCCATGGCGTCAGCTTCAAGCCACAAAAGCGGTACATGCCAGGCCTGTCAACCATGATGAAGGGCAACAGCCCGGGCTGCAGAAAGGTAGTCACAGCAACAACAATAAAAGCAAGAGCGGAATAGAGTAACCAGTAGAAAAAGAAGAAAAAAGAAGGCAATAAGGGGGCAGAAAGCTCAACCCTAGGACGGTGGAAAAAGTCATGACAAGCTAAATTCTCGCACCGCTTACAGACTGCGACAACGTAACAAGAAAAACGGAGAGATATTGTTCTTATATATATATATATATATATAATGACAACGAAGGAGGATGTGCACGTTCGCAATGTATCGCTCTCCGTCACACCATCATCTCCTCAGTGTAGGGCATCGATTAACTCGCTGGGGAGCTCTTGATCAGAGTTGGCACTTCCGTCCATGTATGCGTGGTATTCCGCCTCACGGCCCTTGGGAATCAGTGGAATGCCAAGCTGATACGCCTCCACATTTTTGATATACCACACCTCCTTCGCCAGAATGAAGTCGTCAAGGTCTTGTCGCTCCTTTGCGGCGCCCATGTACGAGCGTGTGATTTCTATCATCACAGCAGTTGCACCGGACGCAACCAGCAGTGGCATGCGGTACACCGTGTGCAACGGCAGCACAAGGCAGCCAGCGGCACACAGAATGCCAAGTGGGACGGCTGCGTTAAATTCTAGTACCTTTGCCATCCACTGCGCTGTCAGCTCCTTTTCCTCAGGCGAGACCTCATCGTAGTCGTAGAGAGCAAAATCGGTTATGGGGTGGTAGTACTGCCGCGCACGCACACGAGAGGGATGGACCGGTACGATGCCCACACGCTCCCAGAAGGTGTACGGCTCCTCCTCAGGGCCGCGTTTCAACTGATTTGCAGTACTCGTGCGCAGCAGGAGATCCGGCGCAGTACTCATGCGCACATTGCGCAGGTTACCATGCCATCTACACTCCTCTTCCTGTTCTTTCAGACGTGCCGCCGCATTGATCTCGTCGCTGTACACCACACCAGGCACACGCACCCAGCCAAACAGACGGCGGCGAATTCTGTCCCACTCTTGCATGTGTTGCAAGAAGAGGGAATGTGAAAAGGTGGCGATATCGGTGGTGACAGGCCGAAAAAACACGGCCGCCACTCGAAAGGCTACTGAAATATGTGGTGAGCAGCGATGTGAATGCGCCTCCCCACAACCCACCCTGTTCTACACCCCTCAACCAAACAAATAAGAAGATTAAAAGTGAGGAGAAACGCACAGATGCCGAGATGTAACAGAAAAGGGAATGGTGCAATGTGAGGTGAGGCGTACCGCCCCATTGCGAACGATAGCTGCATGCACGCGCCGAACGAAACACACGTTGTTGTTATTGCTTTTAGATAAGAAAACACGGAGAGAGTGGTGTACATATAAAGAGAGAGAGAGAAGGAGAGTCAGAGGTGAGGAAAAAAAGAGAATTTCTCTCACACATATACCGATGGATAGAAAGAAGTGAAGAATCTTACAGTGATCGAACAGAAAAAATAAAAGGAAAGAACATCACGTGACAGTAACGAAAAAGGAAAGTAATCACAGACGAAGAAAGAGGGAAACACAAAACAAAAAAAAAATAGAGAAAAGAGGGGGGAAAAAAAAAGACGGCTGCAAGTATAACATCACCACTGCACATACACATGTATACGTATACGTATATACATATATATATATATATATATATATACGTATACATGCACGCACCTTATTCATCTTGTCCTGAGAAACACACTCACACCGCGTCACAAACGGCACATAAGGGGTGGGAGTTGCATGACGTAACCTCCCATTAGCTGGAGACGAGCAAAAGAAACAAACGGGGGGGGGGGGCGAAGAAAAAAAAAAAAGGTGTCACACCGCTTCTGTCGATCTATGTAAACAATTCCACGATTTCTTTATGGTGATGATGATAATAAAGACACGAAGTGACTCTTACCGCCGCTGCAGCCACTCTTCGCGTGCGGAAAAGGCGCGACGCAAAAACATTCTCCATGTAATTATTGCGCCATTGATTCAACTTTTTTTTTTTCACCGCTCATTCATCACACACACACACACACACACACATTTTATTTCCCTGATGAGGGGAAAAAAAACGGAGGAAGAAAAGGGGAGGGGTGAGCGGGGTTGCTTGTGTGTTCCATGTAATCGTCACTTCCTTCTTCTCCGTTCTTCATTCGCCTCTTGTTATTATTATCATTTATATTTACGTTTAACTCCGTCTAGGGAGGGGTGTTCTGTTTTGTGGGACCCAGCAACGTTAGTACTGTTGGCCCCTTTTAGTGCAGCCACACTCATGTGGACCACCCTGCATGCACACATGGAGACAGAAAGAGAAAGAGACGTCAACACACCCCAGTGCAACGCTTACTCACCAGCACACCCTCACATCAATCTAACACTCCACACATGTATGAATGCATGCGCGTCAGTCTGGCCTTCCATTTCGTTTTGCACTCGCCACCAGATACACACATAGGCATGTCAGCTGCGTGTCTTACGTGACCTGAGGGCGATACCGAAGCTGTCCCTTCCTTTTAGTCTTCCTCTCGCTTTCTTCAGTCGTTTCCACTCCAGCGTGCGTGGCATGGGAGAACCGTAACAAAATCTTCTCATGCAAATGTATATCCCTAATGTTATTGTTGTTTTGTGTGTGTGTGTGTGTTTAACTCATCCGATTCGTGTCCCATGCGTTTGTTCTCAAAGCAAACGCAAAAAAAAAAAAGAAAAAGTCGCACCACTGCCGCATCTCCAACTTCCTTTATGATATATATATATATATATATATATATGTCTTACAGTTTTTTTTTTTTTGCTTTATTTTGGTTTTTTGATTTCATTCCTTGCGCTGCCAGCCCACTTTGTTCAGCCGCACCATCTGCGGCATCCCCATCCACCCCTCTCTTATTCGCCGCATGTTTTCGAGTGCAGAAAACATTCCAAATGTGCAGCCACAGCACGTGCCTCATCGTAAAACCTCCGCCGCATTGACTTCTTCCGTCGTATACGTGTGTGTATATACGTGTTTCTTTGTCTGCCCATATACTCGCATTCGTATATGTCCTACCGAGAATACATGAGCGTCACACACTGCTTCTCATAGTCTCGTCGAGATGGGGGCTAATTTCTGCACATGTCGGTGATGTGATACGTATTTATGTATGTGTGAATGCACCCACTAGTTAGGGGCGTATTTTTTCGTTCCTAACTTTCTTTTCTCTCTATTTTTATTCCTACGTTTGTCCTCGTTTGCTTCTCACTGTGTTCTTGTTTACCTTGCACAAGCATGGCACCACCACCGCCTTTCTCATCCTGCGCTCGCTCACACTTCGTCAATCGGTATGTTTGGCGTCTCATCGTCCTCTCCATGCTTGAGTATTATCACAGTGTCCGGCTTCACGCCGTAGTGGCTCACCGACTCGATGTCGTCATCCAGCATTTGGCCCCCATCGGCAAGCAGCAGAACCTGCGATGTGGGAGGAATCTTGTACACCTGGTGCAGATACCGCTTGAATGTGTGCACACGGACGTTCTTCCAGTCACCGAAGATCTCGTAACTCCGATCACCGTGGCTGACGATGATGCGGTAGGCGTTCGACGCTTCAAGGCTAATGGAACTGAAGTTCACACTCGCAAGCGCCTCAGCTGGCATTTTCTTTCGTGCACCATTTTCACCAGAAAGAACTTCCGTCTCTGCGACTTGACCTGGTGCGTGGCGGAACAACTTCCCGTGGCGCGCCACGTGGCCGTGGTAGCAGGGAAACAGGCGACATGTGTGTGCAAACTTCCGCTGGTGCCTACGGTCATTGATCAAGGTGCACAGCCCGTCGTTGGGACAGAGCAACAACTCTTCTCGCAATGTGCTTGCGCTGCTTCCCGACACCGTCGATGTTTCTTCCCACACACCGTTTTTCGTCTGCATCCCTTGCGTTCTCTCACCACTCGCTACACGCGCGTTCATACCATTTCGCCGTGTCACACTAGCAGGGGGACTTTGCATCGATTTTCGGCCGTTGTGGTACGGTGGTGTGGCAGAAAGTAGCATGGGTGAAACGTATCCAGAGCCACTTGACATGGCTGGTGGTGAGCCTATACGGTGCGGTGTGACGCGGGCATCTAGATGCGGTGAGCGCGGTAACGCATCGCTGCATGGTGTTGGAACACTACGGGAAAGTGCGGGTGGCATCACAAAGCAAGGTGGAGCATAACTACCAGGATACGGTGGCCTCGCACGACTTCCAACAGCAACCTCCTGTGGAACGGGAGGGGATGCTCTAGACACAGGACCCGCTGTAAATCGACTCTGGGCCGTGTCACCGAGAAGCGAGCTAGCGGCGCTCCACGCGTACTTGGGGGAGCGCAGTGTCCCATCGCTGGGTGACCCCGATAAAAGCGTATCAGCCCCTCGCAAACTGTGCGTGGGACTCTGGAGGCGGTATCGTGGCTGAACCGTCAGTGGAGACGAAACGTGGACGTCATCGATGTCATTATGTAAAGTTTGTGTTACCACTTGAAGCGGGCTGGGTACAGTGCGTCTATCTTCGCTTTTGTCATTGGTGTTGCTACCGCTCCTACTGTTATTTGGGATGCCGTTGATGTAGCACCTCGCATATGGTTGATGCGTTCTCCCATTCCCCGAACTGCTTCCGTCATCGAGGACATTGGCGTTGTGGTGTGCAGCTACCATGGCGATATTCCTCTCATTCGCCTCTTTCTCCATCACCTCTGCTCGCTCAGTTAGTGTCACTCTCACTCGAAAAAGTAACCTGCACACAATCCACTCGGGACAGAGCGATCGTCCAACTGGCTTGCAGGCTTACCAGACCACACCGCTTCCCCCCCTCCCCCGCTTTTACCACTACTGCCCTCTGCGGGTACTATATATATATATATATATATATAATCTCTGCGTATGTGTCTGTGTACCGTAGAGAATGCCAATGATGACAACGGGTGTTGTTATTAGTAGCAGTGGCAAAAAAAAAAAAAAATGCCAAATAATTTCCCTCTTTGTTGCTTTACCTATTGAGGCCCGCTCGCCCTCTATTAACAAAGAATAGCTGCTGGACAGCGCGTTGGGGAAAGTGAGACGTACGAGGTATAAACGATGTATCGTTTACAAGGCAACAACAGCAACAATAACAAATCAAAAAAAAATAAAAAACGGCAACAACAAAAAAAAGAAAAAAGAAGTAAAGTCCGTTCGGTCACACGCGCACCTCCTCCGAAAAAAAAAAGGAGCAGCACGTGCACCCCCCCCCTCAGTCGTACTCGTTCACGCACCCGCTCAGGCGAGGGAGCACAAAAACAAGTGAAGCGTAGAGCACGACAAGAGCGGAGTCAGTGTGACGCAGTGAGAAAGCGAAACAGATCCTCCAGCGTCGGTGTGATGATGGTGGGATCAAACGATAATTTGACACAGATGGCAAGCGTTAGAATCCACGAGACAGGTGTTTGGGACGACACGACACCGAGAATTCCTTCAGGGTGCACATCGCCGCCCAGAGTGATCCAAAAAATAGACTTCAACGCATTCGAAATGCGCTGCATGAGCTCATCTCTGCCAATGCTGTCGATGAAAATACTGAGCCATCCTGTCACGGCGTCCAAACTGCCGTCACACCCCAGCAACTCGCTCAGCTCTGCAAACGTTTGCCCATGTTGCTGCTGCAAGGCTTTCCATCGAGAGGTGGCGGCACAGGGCTCTTGTGCGTCAATGGCCTTCGGGGAAAACAGAAGCGTCATAACCACCTGCGTTGTGGTGATGCCGTCGATCTCTCTCGCCGGCCTCGTGGAAAAGACATAATCCACAACATGCCTGCGGTACGCCATGGCAAAGTCTTCTAGCGTACACTTGGTGACCTCCAGCCACGTCAGCGCAGTGTCCAGCAAAAGATACAAGTTGTCGCTGTCTTCCGGGTTTTGTAGAGCGAAACTCACCTCGTCCAATCCTCGCTGATCCTCAGGCGCAGTAGAAGCAGAAACAGGAGAAAGTAGCGATCTCGGATGCTTAAGGTGCATAAGCCACCTGGGAACGATAACTTCCTCCACAATGCGGCTCAGAAGAGCCTCTGGCAATAGGAGGTGGGCGTGTTGCGCATACTCTACTGCAGCTTGAGTCGAAAGAAATGCATGAAAATCGCTGTAGGACATGGCGTAGTCTACAATCCACCCATCCTCCTCCCGTACAAGTGATTTTACATACGTGGCGATTTCAGCATCAAGCTGATTAGAGCAGTGACTGAAGAAGGCCAATTTTGCAGATCCAATTATCTTCAACTCGCACATTGTAACAAACAGCTCAAATGGCGGGAACAGTATAACTGTGTCAAGTGTTGCCGCATATCCCTGCAGGAATGGAATAGCCATGTAATTAAGGCGAATCAGAGAGGTAAACGTATGACGAATGGTACTCCCGATGTCGGGGTGCTTTTCTAGCGCGGTGGCGTCTGCCTGCTCCGTCTCTGGCGCTACATCTCTTGCCTTGTAACACGATGGAGAGAGAACGCAGTGCTGCAACAGTGAAGACGTGCTGCCCAGACTAGACGGATCGCAATAGCCGCTCACACTTCCTGTCCCATCATCCTCTACAAGCCATGTAAAGTTTCCAGCAGTCAATGTTGTTTCCTCTGCGGTGTCACGCAGCTGGCGAAGAATTATATCGTGCTCGCGTCTCCCAAGAGTTGCGACAGAGAGACCAATGACGAAGCGGCCCACTATGCCGAGCTCACGTTCCATCAGCATCAGTTGCTCCTCCCACCGCGTAGAGCGTGACTCTTCAGAAAGTTCCATGAAGATCTTTGCATGCTCATCCCGTGCCAACTTAATCAATATCCCTTCTTGCTCCCTGGTAACTCGAAACTGCTCGTGCAATATTTCCAGTTTATTCGACACATGATCCAGTCGCTCTATCCGTGTACACGTCTCCTTAATCACACACTCCTGGTGCCGCTGCTGCATACGCACCCTGTGTTGTATCAGTGACACCCCGTTGCAGTCTTCTAGTACTGGACTGATTGACACGCGCATAGTTGCCAAATGCACCCGCTGCTCCAGTTGCCCTCGCAGCATCTGTGCATATTCCAATCGCCGCCAAGAGGAAACGATCTGTTCCATTGCCTCACTCTCCTCCAACTCCACGGAAGTGCGAATCTTGCCGGCCTCCAACAAGCATGCAACAAGGAGACCCTCTATGCGCAGAATATCCCTCCACACATCTTCAACAACTTTCTCCGCATTCGCCACAAGCTCTAGTGACTCCAATAGATAAGTAAAATCTTGTAACGATATACGATCGGCATCAACAGTACTAAAAACCCCCGGAGAAATGCCACGTTTATATAAATGAAGTTGCTCTAAAATTTCTTCTCCGGACACTTCAAGAAACTGACAAGTAGCATGGCGAAGCGCAACGGCTGCAGTTTTCTCTGAGATGGAAGGTATCCTCGTGAGCCCAGACAACTCACTGGCATAGACAGTGCCATGAAATTGAAACCAAAGTTCAGCACGCGCAAGCTCGTAGTGCAGACAGGCATTGCTGCAAAGGTGCGCTGTGCGATTCCGCTCAGTCATTGCGTATCAGCCAGTCACCAACGCAAGGAGCGGAGGTCAATGGCGCGCCGCCAAAAAGACGCTCGCAAACAAACAAAAAAGAAAATAGGGGACGTCAACGACAAGAAGGAAAAAAAAGTCGGGTGGGAACGAAGAGGATCAAAGACCAAAACGCCAATACAAAACTATATATATATATATATATATATATTCTTTGAAGGGTGTTCGGCAGTGTTAAGTCGACATGATACGCTGCGCATCACATCATGTTGCGTTGTCATTTCGGTTTGAACATTCCTGTGAACGATGTAACGCAGCGGAAGGCAAGCGAAGTGGCGAGAGAAGCAAGATGCGCACACATGAGAAAACGCAGACACACACACACAAGAGAGAAAGAGGAAGAGGAAACAACAAAAAAAGAGAAAGGTGAAAGGTGTTTGCTCACGCAAACTCTCCGGTAAAATAGCACACTTTTTTTTTTCTCGTTGCTACATTCTCTGCGTCGGCCACCACTACATTGGCAGCACTCGCAGGCGGAATGCGTTCTCTGGAGACTCCACAACGTTGTAAGCAGAGGGATCGATAATATGCGAGAGATGCCACGACGCTCCCTCCCTCTGTGGGAGGATCCGGCCACCATTTGCAGGAAGCGGCTCCGGGGTGTCATGCTCCAATTTCCGACACGACAGTTCTGCGTAAAGCGCGTCCCGCTCACGAGTCAGTTGGTCGATCACCGCCTGCATATTACGATGCAATTCATTGGTTTCCCTCCTATCCGCCGTGTCAATGGATTTATACTGCTCCAACTGCACTCGCAGCATGCGATTCTCATTCGCCATCTGAATGCAACTAGAAGCAGGTGCATTCGCTACAGTCCGAGACTCAATTGAATCCCGCGCAGGGGACCTAAGCTGGCGTAGGGGTCGTCTTCGTGGGAGCTGCATTGGCGAATTGTTCCGTACGGAAGCGGGAGAATCACCAGCCCCACTCCCCAAAGCTGGGGGTATGCCCACACCCTCACAAAGAATAGAGTACAGCAGGCGTGCACCGTAGATGGCCTCGATGATAATCACATTCCGTGCACCCTTCTCATTTTCCTCCAGTGTCCGTCGCTCCGCCACAAGGCGCATTGTACGCTCCTCATGCAAAAAACGTTTAAGGTACTCTTTTTCCACCATACAGCTTCTGCAGTAGTCGGTGGTGGTGCTGCTATCTCTACATCCCAGGTTAGAAAACCCAGGTACATGCGGTTTCTCCGACTCCATCTTGGGGCATATATTGCCGCAAGAAACAGCACTAACAGAAGAGCCCCAATCGAAGCACTTCGCGCCCCGGTGCTGAAATCCCTTCACACTTGGCTTCTGCGTCAGGGCTGCACTGCAGGGCGATGTGGAGCCGCTAGACATCGGTGAAGCGTTACGTGGTAGATAGCGACTGCCAACTCCAAGTATAGAGTTGTGCACAAGAGAAGGAATGTCCGCGCGCACCAAAGCAGTTTTTCTTCAACTCACGTAATTCTCGTTTTGTTTTTTTTTTTTTTCCTTTTGCAGAGAAACTCAAAGACGCACCCACACACGCATACACGAAGAGAGAACGAGACACAATGGCACACCTTTTGCTTTTCGTGTCCGCTCGCTCTCTTCTTCTTCACACCAGCACTGCAGGACAGCCCTCTTCAGAAGAGTAAAGGGACGGAAACTAGTAGAAACCAGAAGAGACTACAGGGAGGGGTAAAACGCGGTTTGAAGAGGTAAAGTACGGCAATTGACTTCGCAGCGCAGAGCAACCACCAAACGTGTGAAGAGAGAAGCATGCAGGGGAAGAGGGGTTATCGTGAGGCGATGCGTAGATATGAGTGTGTGTGAGAGAGAGAGAGAAAGCACCCCCGATATCATCACATGCCTTGGAGTTATTCACTCAATTAAAGGAATCCGGCGTGCCAATATGCCGTACATCCGAGGTGATATCGCGCCATCAAACAGTGGCACAAGCGAAACGAGAGAACCACGGCATCGTGCATCCTGCTGCAATGACTCTGCCACGAAAAAGACGCGATCGAGAAGCAAAAGCATCTCGACGAGGTGGCACATCCACATACGCAATACTGTCAGTCCGAGGAATGACGTGAAATGCGAAGAAAAATAGGTGCGACCCATTTCTGCTGCCAAAGCAACGTTCCCCTCCGCCGTCATAAACTCTGCCTGCGCCACACGGCAAGATACACAAACGTGCTGCTTCCATGCCTCCGGCGCCTTATTTCCCGTCTCTGGAGCGAAGTATTCACAGCACACCGCCAAATACAATGCATCTAGTGTCACAGTATCTTTGACCTTGGCTATTCGGCGAAGGAACGACGGGTCCAAATGCGGTACCTCAACGAAACGGCAACATGCATCCGCTTTGGGGTAGTTGTGTTTCCATTCGTCTTGCAGTTTACCCCAGAACATCTTTAACAGGCTACGGTAGAAGAGCAGACGGGCCGATGCGCTGTGTCCCTCCGCCGAGACGGTAGCCCACATGTCGAGCGGCTGTGAGGCGAGGAGGAGGGAGAGCTGCTCCGTTCGCCACCCGCGCCGCTGGAGCTCGGCACTCAGTGGAAATCCGTTGTTTGTAAGGGCGTGCCAGCAGCAGCTGACGAGCAGCAACCCACGCGATGCGCTCGAAGCAAAGAGTCGACAGATATCAGAACCGAGGTCACCGCATGGATGGAGACCCATCATGACAGTGCTGCGAAGGTCCGGAACGTGCACAACTGGTGTGTTTGGTGGAACAGGTGGTATGACGGAAAGAATTATGGCCAGTTTCATCGACCAAGTGTCCACTGCTGGCGGGAGATCACGTTCCTTCCTGAATTTCTTCCCCGACATCTGCTGCTGCTCGCTGTCCCGGTGTTGAAGCAGTGTGAATGCCTCCTTCCGTCTTCCGTCATCACAGATAACAAAATGGTGGTTGGCGGCGCCATCATAACCGACGACGGTGAGGAACACTTTGGCATAGCAGCATACTTCGGCGTCTAACTCATCTTTCCCCTTTCCCATCGAATCTCCTCGATCACCCGCCTGTTGCCGATCTTTTTTTACGGGCACAAGCGCCTCCGCACGTGTGCCACGCGATAGATTAATGTCCGCTGTAAGTCCATAGGCATTAAGCAAATTATCCAGTTTGTCGTGTGCATTGCTACCCGACGAGCCGCCCTCCTTTTTGATGCACCGAGGCCCCTTCAGCCTTCCGTGTGTGTACGACACCTCATTTGTAAAAAAAAAAAAAGAGCAACCTGATGTGCAAAGGCCTCAACTGACAACGTGTGGTTCCACTCATCCACAATCTCCCTAGACGGTAGGGCTGCATCCCATTCTGAATGCTCTTTTTGCAGGTGGCGTAGTGTGTGGCTCACAACTAATGCAGTGGCCTTCCGGCGTGTAATGTACCCACAGATTCGACATTGCATCTTCACAGCAGAGAAAACCACATTTTCCCCTTCCTCCTGCTTCTGCTGCTGCTGATGGTAATGATCCTTCACCGCGATCATCGGAATGGCTTCAGAAGTGAGTAGCGACTTGTCGCAGATGCGAACGTGACCACGTAGCAGTGCTGCCCAATTCACGCTCGGTCCCACACGGCACGCGACAGTCGCCATGTGTCCACGTGGCTCGTACAACAGGTTGAGCATGTCCCGTCCAAGAAGCTCCGTTCGCGTCCCGTCTTTGCGAAGCGGCCCTTGACAAAAGTACTCCATGCGTTCCATAGCCCGCTCCTTGTGCGCAGGGTTGCAATCAAGTCCAATCACCTGCAACCCATCGCACAAGGCAAGCGCCCGTGACACGTAACCCTTCCCCTCACCAATATTCAGAACTGTTTCAACTCTCTCCATCGCTCGTAAGGCGTCTTTCGGTGAAGACACAGCATTGCAACATCCAACAAGGTCAACAATGGTGTCAGACATCACGCTCACCTCATGCTGCTTCTTCTGTCCCATCCCATGACCCAACACGGCCTGCATCACACGATTGCGGCGTTGCTGCTCCTTCTCAGTGCGCTGCTGTGGTGGGTCATCATACTCCGTGCGTAGTGTCAAACTTGCTGCATCATTCCCCAACCGCTTCCGGCGGCTCATCTGCAGTGTCTTTGTTTCATTGAAAAATGAGTGCAGGCACGCCGCCACCCCTGGAGGGGGCCCGTCCTTGATGATGGTCTGCAGTCCATCAATAAAAGAGGTGCCGGCAGGCACAAAAGTATTGAAAGCGTCACACAACTCGCGCAAGTATTGCACCTCACCTGGTTCTATACTGCTCCCATCCAGATGCAGCAGTGAATTATCACCTCCGTGCCAAGGAGCGTCTGCGCCCGTGCCAAGAAATCGGAAAAATTCGTCCGGATGATACTGAATAAGACGTGTCTTTCGGATGAATTCCTCAAGTCGAGTGACATACGCCTGCAGCTTCGGGTGCTGCGAGACGACGTCGCTATCGCCACCCCCATGAGCATTGATGTCCACCTCGGATGTAAAGAGACTGTACTCTTCCAACCCCCCACCATTGGCAGAAAAAGCCGGTGGGAGCGGAAGAAGAAGACGATGCGTCATCTAACACGACAAGAAACAGCAGAAGAAAAAAAAAAACATTCTTTCGGTGTTGTTGTTGTGAACAACTTCCATTTTATTTTTTTTTTTCAGTCACGCCGTGTCGCTCACACTTCAGTGCCAGACGTGAAGCCCAGCACAGCAGATATGTTGCCGCAACTCGCCAGCCCCACCAAAAAAAGCAGCAACTCGAGTCACATATTCATCCAAACGCGTGTGGGTGGTAACGAAAAAGTCGTGTTCACTGAGACCGCATGAGAGCCCCTTTCGCCACAAGTTTAATACAGCAAGATCTGCAAGAGGAGCGCATGGCAACTGATAGTGACAGCGACCAGTCGGATACACGAAGGGTGGCCGCACAGCAACGCATTGTGCAAGCAAAGAAATTTTTTTTTAAAAAAAGAAGAATGGCTTCTGGGCGAGTGAGTCTTTTTGACGTCATTTCCTTTTCGCACTTCAGTTTTGTTTTTATTGCTGATCCTGTTGCTTTGAAAAAAGGGAGTGATGATTTTTTGAGAAGGTGGCCCACTTTTGTCCTTAACTTTCCAGTGAAACGTGCTCTCTGGGCGGTACCAACGCAGAACACGACCAACTGATATGTCCCCCCCCCCCATGTACTTTACAACTTTCCTTCTCCCCATCACTACACACAAAAATTTATGTTTCTGCTGGCTAATCTCTTCTTGTCCTTGTCTCTCAGCCCTTTTCTTTTTCTTCTCTTCTTGCCACGCACCGCAATGATTGTGCTCGTCGCCAGAACGCAGAAGCCAAATTATTCCCGTTGGTCAAGATGGAACGCAAGATCCACCCCGCCCCTTCTGTCAATTCCTTTCATCAACTCCCTGCTTCTCTTCCTCCTTCACCTCCATAAAGTAGTTAAGCTCCGATGAAAGGAAAGTCGTCGGGTGGGAAATAAAGCGGCGAGGCTGCACTACACATCCATCGCGCCTCCTTCCTCTCCTTCATTCACCCCCTTCGTCCATCTTGTGTTTCACGTCAACGTCATTGCAGGGTTTTGTACCAAAAATCTCAAGCAGGCAGTTGGTGTAGGCGGCATACTCCTCATGCCGGAAGCAAGCGAAGCAGCAGAGATCCAACACATCGGTGTGTTCCTCTAAAAACCTCTTCGTCTCCATCAAAGCGATACGCGTTGCCGGTATCAGTGGGTAACCGTAGACCCCAGTGCTTACCGAGCAGAAACCAAGACTCCGCAGTCTATTCCGCTGAGCCACTGAGAAGATAGACCTGTAGCATCTGCGCAGAAACTCAGGCTTCTCCCCAACCGGTCCCACAGTGTGAATAACATAATAAGCTGGGAGTCGGTAACCTTTGGTAACTCGACATGCACCTGTGGCGCATCCATTAAACGTGGCACACTCTCGCAGAAGCAAAGGCCCAGCTGCCGCGTGGATGGCACCATCAACCCCGCCACCACCGAGGCATTGTGTATTGGCCGCGTTCACAATAGCCTCAAGCTCCAGGTTTGTTACAGGTCCCCTGTATAAAGCAATGCGGCGCAAGATACTGTCCGACGCATTCACCGGCTTCAGGTCGTTGAAGGAGACAGCGTTTGGCAAGGCGCAACGCCACCCGGGAAGCTTTCTGCGGTCTGTTGTACGCCATGCCTCAATGGGAATCTCAAAAATGGCCCTTTCGTCATCTGTAAGAGACGCTGCGAGGATGCGTGCACGATTGTTTGACAGCTCTTCCATCTTTGCCTTCGGTTGCCTCTGTCTGTGAGAATGACCCTCATCATCACCCTGATTTGCCTTGCATGACTCGGTCTCGCAGTACGTCACAAACTCTTGCGGCGGCACCTCCTCTTTCATTTGCTTCCACCATAAAAGCGTGAATGCTGCTGCTTAGAAGGCGCCAGCCCCTCGTACCCCTCCCCTGACGCGACTTGCAGGACAAATCCTCCAGTAAACCATTCCATCGGAAAGAGAAAAGCAAATATGCGTAACTGGAGAGCACATGAGAGAGAGAGAGAAAGAGAGGAGGAGGATAAAGATGAATTTCATCACAAGCCAGGAAGGGCAAAGAAAAGCATACCGACACATCATTTTTATCCCTTGTAGCAATAAAAAAAAAAAACATGCATGCGTACATGCATGTGTGTCCGTCCCCCAACAAATACGATCCAACTGCAGTACGCGCCCTCATACACACGATATTTAGTTGGTTTGCTGCAGCAGCGGCATATATATATATATGCATATATATGTGTATAAGTTACCATCAAAATGCAAGTAGCACGAGCACAGCAGCAGAAGACACTGAGGGTAACGACAGCGACCATTGAAGACACCAAACGCACACAACCAAAGATTTCCGCGGTTCACTTTCCCTCATACCGCAAAGCAGCGCTGGGGCACATCTTCATTCGATGGAGACGGGCAGTTCGTTGTTTCAATCTCAAAGGCTGCAGCCCCCGTTTGCCCTCCGCTCCAAATCTCTCTCCTTCTTTCTACTTCTCCTTCTCTCCCTCCCTCCTTCTCGGAGATTCTACCGCTTCCGAAAATCTTCCATTGAAAATTCCTTCGGGCGCGGGATCTTCTTCATGTTGTAGTCTTTTGACCCAATGTAATTTGCCTCCGCCTTCGCGTCCAACCAGTTGTCCTGTGCTCTGCCCACAAGGTTCTCCATCTCCTCGTTGGTGAATGCTACCTTCTGCGTTTGGCGGTTGGCGGGTCCACGCCCTCGGTGCTCGCCAACCATTGCGCCAGGTGTTTTCATTTCATCTGTCGTCCTGCGAAGCTCCTCTGTGAGAAACGCCATGAGCCACGCGGCTCCCAGTAAGAACAACACCTGTATGTTGATGTATGCGACAGATATGCGAGGATACTTGTGGTAATGCTTCCACCACGACATGTCCTTTTTCACCTGTAGCACATTGTAGCCAAAACGCGGTGTTAGTTTGCCATCTGGGGGTGGCGGCGTGGTGTACGCTATCTCGCCAGTTGGCCACTGCACACGGGAGACAATGAACTGACCATTCTCATCCACAATGGGCTGCGTCTCCCCAGTGTTTTTGTGTGACTCCTGCATCCAACGTACAGGCTCTACTTCAGAGGGTGTAGTGGAGTTTCCCAAAACAGCATCAGGAGTGAAAGCAGAAGTGGCAGTATTAGTTGGAGCAGGAGACTCTTCTTGTTCTCCTCCTGACGCAGTGGCCACCGTACCCTCCATGGTTTTTTGTTCGCCACGATGAAGTCTTGTTGTTGTTATGTGAATCATTCTCGAACCTAACAGCACGCCGCTAGGTGACACTTGACGAAAGCGGATCCATGAAGCAGTAGGAACACAACTCACACGGCGCGACATCATCATCATCATAGTCCCCGCCATGCCCCCATGAAGCAGGCTGCCTAATTGACACCGACAAGCACTATATGCACGAGCACGCGTGAGAAAAGAGAGAGAAAGAGAGACCACAATGCATTCAAATGCAGTACAAACACAAGGAATGGCAGAGAAGAGAGAAAAAAGAGGATAATAATTTTAAAAAAAGGAGAGAGATACCAGCACACACGCACATAGACTCATTCCCTCCTGGTGTGTGTGTGCGCGTGTGATAAAATAATGACAATGAGATCTCCACCCACATTGACAGTTATGATTACACGGCCTCCTTTTGCTGCAGCTTTACTTCGTTCATTCCTTCAGTGTTTCATCTCCCTATGACTCTTTCTTTTTTTTTTTTGCTTGAGTTTGTGTGCGTGTGGGTTGTTCTTCTTGTTTTTTTTTTCTGGAGGAGGAGCTCCCCTCTCTGCATTCTAAAGTTTATTCCCCAGCCCTCGCACCCCTCTTTCCACACATCCGCCGTGAAAGAAGAAGTGAAGACAGCGGAGGAGGGGTGGGTAGAGCAGAGCGCCGCCCCCTCGTTTCACACTCATTCAGCCCATCATCCTTCATCACAGTGTTAGTTGTATTAAAAATAAAATATATATATTTTTTTTTCTTTGAGAGGGGGAAAGGGAGAGGGGGGCTGTGGAGATGATGGAATCGATGATAATGATGATGATGAATAGAAAAAGCTCGCACACGCCGTGCAGAATCGGCCTCCACGCGATCTGAGGCTTCACTGCGACTACCCCGCCTCTCCCCCTCAAATCTCCCAGGGCGGCATCCCTCCCTCTCCTCCTCTTTCTGCTTCATGCGCGGGTTTTCAATGGTTTTGAAGTGCATGTATTTTTTTTTTTTTAGAGGGTTTGTCGCCCGCAGCATATACACACCCACCGAGAAAGTGAGAGAGATCTGGGATGGGAAGAGAGAAAAGGGGCGTCACGCACCCAAACGCAAACGCAACTTTTTTCTTTACTTCTCCCTCCTCTTTTAGTTTAGTGCACGTCGCTGTTCGATGCGCTCCTCCCTGACGTCCTCGTGCACGAAGGTTTCTTCAGGTGGCAGATTCTTCATGCGGCGCGCCCACAAACGAGCCCAGGGAGACGAAGCAATGAGTTGCTCGCGGGTGCTCGTCAGTTGCCTCTCGTGGTGATGCCGCGCTATGTCTTGCATACGCTTTATGTACTTCTCCTCCTTTTCCTGAAACTTCCGCTGTACCTCTGCCGCCTCTTGTTCTTGCTGCTCGTCCACTTCCCTCTGATACCTCTGGCTGTATTCCCGCAAATTATCCCGCACTTGCTTTACCTCCTCCGTCGTCAACACCGGTGGCGCCAGTGGTCTCCATGAGAGGTGCGAGAGCTGGCGTACTTGCTTATGAAACAGTTCCCTACCATTCAGGTCAAAAATGCGGAAATGAGTGTCGCCTACGTTTTTCAGCGCAGACACCCACGATGCGTAGAAGCGGCCTGTTGGGTCCCACGCGCTGTCCGTCACGGCGGAAGACACCTTCTCCAACTGAACCACATTCCCGCTGTCATTAATGCCGTAAAAATGCAGGAGGGATTTTTCGTAGTTGGTGGCCACCAGGCGTGCGCCTCGCGGTGCCCAGAAAAGATGCGTAGCACCTGTGACATACCGGCCAAGAAGCTTCAACTGCTTCTTAATACTGTAGATGCGCATCTCCGACGTAGAGCCCGCCTGACCCATTCTTGCGCGATCATCGAAGATGACGGCAAAGTGTGGGCCTGACGGCTGCCATGCGAAACGACCAGCGGAGAGGCTCTTCTCAACCTGCAGCTGAAACACCGCGGCACCCTTTAGACCGACAGAAAACAATGCGTACTCGGTCGCATTGGACTTGGTCACCTTGACCACAAGGTGTGTACCCTGTGGATGCCAGAGCAGATCAAGTCGCTCCGCCTGCAGAAAGTTGCGCTGCGCAATGACATCTTCATACAGAAGGTTATCCTCCTCTGTGATGTTTTGTATTACCACCTTCCACCCCTGATTCGTGCCAAGCTCAGAAACAAGAGCCATCTGGGTGCCAACCGCCGGATTCCACTCCACGGTCTTCAGTCCAGGCACAGTGAGTGTGTGCGATATCGGTGTCGTGCTGGAGGCAGCCTGCAGCACCCGCATTGTTTCTGCACGATAGATGAATAGTTTACCCATGCCGCCTGGCTCCATGCTAGCGTGTGAGACAGCAATAAAGGTGTCCTCCGCACTGAAGCGTGTTATTGGCCACTTGTCTGCATCCACGAGGTCAAGGCCACCAAGTGTGCGAATCTTCTTTGCTGCATAAATATCCCACACGCTTACATCATTCAGTGTTTTCACTACCAAATACTTCTCCTGTGGTGAGACAAGAAACGCAGTAATGTCCAACTCTGGTACCTCGAACAGCAAATTCATCTGGCGACCACCCCATATCTTGAGACCACTCCTGTGTTGTGATACCACCATTCGGCCAAATGTAGACCACGCAGGCATTGGGCGCACAGACGTAAGCTGGCCATAGACTAGGCCACTGTCAAGCTTCTTCTTCCTCCGATCCATCTCGGTCCACTGACCTAATGAATCGGTCTTCAGCACACGCGGCTTACGGTACAACTCCGCCTTGAGAGTCATATAGTTGAACCAGTACCACTCCACATCAAACGACTCACCTTGTTTGATAAAAAACTGTGGGCGTGCAATGGAATCTTCGCACATGGTATGCGCAAAGTCCGTGTCCGTGTCTTCTGTCACCTCTGGGGGAACATACTCCTCTGGCGGTGCGTTTGCAGCCTGCAGCGAAGACCATCTGTATGTTGTGAGGACGTCTGTCTTGGTAAAGCGGTAGAGATTTAGCCGCGCCAATGCATCCTCCGCATTCGAAACTGTGCCGAAGGAGAGAAACGCGCCCGTCACAAGCCCAGTGTTCTCGTCGAGGACTAAGTGAATGGTGAAGTTCTCGTGACCGAGAACCTCGGACACCTTCTTTGACATGTGTCGAAGAAACAGCACACGCTTCTCGGGCGTCACGTTTCCGGGGAGCCCACTTAAAATGATGTGCCGCGACATTTGATCATCCTCCGCCATGGCTGAAGTTGATTCTCTTCGCTGAGTGGGGATGCGATACCGAATGTCTCCGCACGTACCGCTTTACGTCTCCCTCTCGCCTTCCTTTACTTTCCCACCCACCCACCCCCTTAACGATCTCGTTGTTTTAATTAGAGTTTTAAGCTATGTGGAAGCTGTACCTCGTCTTCTTGTTTCTTTCCCTCCCTCACAGTAGAATCCTTTACTTATGCATGTATATATGTGTACGGCAGATGTAAGCACGAAGGAAAACAGAAAAAAAAAACAATAATAATAATAATCATGATTGTTAAAAAAGAAAAGAAGAGAGAAGTTGCGTTCAGGAGGGTGGAAGTATACACAGAGGCGAGCCGACAGCGTCATTCAGCGAAACACACAAAGAGGAAACCAACAACAGAAGAAAGAGGCCATGCGTCAAGAGATGAGACAAGGCCAAAAAGAGCGAAAGGAATACACACACGCATGGAAGCAAAGAAGGGGAGAGGTGAAGGGCGGGTTGAACTTGCCACTTCATTCAATTCTGATCGTGCACACACCCCTTTCTTTTTTCTTTCCCTCCTTTTTTCGCATGTGTGTAGGAGTGCGTGCCTCCTCGCTTGAGATCCCTGCTGCTGATTTCCCTAACACCAAAAACACAGAGACAGAAAAAAAAAAAAACATCAGCACTTGGCCCCATCACTCCTCTCTACGGTTTATCATTGCTATAACATTACTTCATTCCCTAATGCAGCAGCAGCAGCCAAGCAGACAGCTCACGCCGCTTCTTCCCCCTCCATCGCAGCTACCTTCGCCTTCAGGCGGTTCCATATGTCGCGCTGGTTGTGGCCATCGTTCCACCGCTGGAAGGTGTTCTCAAGCTCGTGCAGGCCGTACTTATTGAATACGATCGGCACCGTCAGCACAATCGGAACGCGAATAAACCCACGCGCATACGTCCAGTTCAGTACCGTAGTCCAGAAGTTGGCCGCCATTTTCACGATTGCGCTCTCTCTCTCTCTTACACATACACAGACAAGAAAGGCACAAGAAGAGTGGAAAGAAGTAAGAAGGACGACGACGACAAGAAGGAAGAGATAGTAAAATCCACTGCACGCAGATTAGTAATGATAACAGTAAAGCGATGGCGGGGGAGAAGTATCCACCTTTCCTTCACGGGACTGTATAAAAAGAAAGGAGCAAAGGGAGGAGGAGGAATACCACCGAAGCTCGCTTAGATTCTCGCTTTTCCAAATGTTATTGACAACAAAACTCAAAGCCCCCTTTTTCAGGTCTTCTCACAACTATTCGCTTAGTCATGACGAAAAGGAAATGCCGAATGCGCCCTTAGGCCGCCTCCTACGCGGCGTCTTCGCCAAGCCGCACGTCAAATAGCCAGTCGGCGAGAAATAACATACGCTGGGTCCTTTTCTAACCCTGTGTAGTTGCATGCGGTCTGTATTCAATGGTCGCAGAAAACCTTATCTACAGCGGATGCTTCCCGCGCAAGAGCCTGTGAATGTCTGCTTCCCTTCATCATGATGTTCATTGCCGCGGCATTAGAAATGAAGATGTACAGCGGGATCGCGTAATTCCCACAGAACGCTTTTATGGTCAAAAAGACACCACGCGAGCCTCTGCCTGCGCAATCATATGAGGATCTTTTTCCCACATGCACCCTGCTGCCAAGATTTCCCCTGAATTCTCGAACAATAGCGCACTCTTTTCCCTCTAGGGATCCGTCCGTTGCCAAAGTGTCTGCAGTAGGAGCCTGCCTCGGAGGGCATGCCACTCTTCGCTCCCCAATAACGCTCCTAGCCATCTCCGACCGACACTCACAGCAGTTGTTGGCAAATCTGCATCATCCGGGGGATGCAAGAGGCCTCTCTTACGGGCGACATGGGTCTCTTCGCATAATTTTGTGTGTAAGCAATTCTTTCGTGGCTCAGTCGACCCGACGCGTCGTGCTGTGATGCCAAATGCAGCTGCATCAAAGAGACAGAGACTCGCCAGGTTCTGAGGTGAAGTTCCTTTCTTGCACCTTTTGTGCCTTGTGGAACCGCCTGCTCACGGGGATCGTCCCTTTTTCCGTTTGGGTCTCCAATCGCGTCCCGGAGTTCCCGGTAAGAAATCCCTGGTGTAGCCAACACTCTTTACAGGAGACGCGACCACGAGTACACTTCCCAATCGAGCTCTGTTATCTCCATCGAGCATCCTTCCGAGCGAATAGCATTCGCCCATGCCTCAAAAAAAAAAAACACGTTTCCAATAGAAGCTGGGCCAGGCTTCGGTAGAAGTATGGGAAAGATGGTTCGGTATGCCGTCAAGAGTCTTGCTGGGGAATACTTCAACATGCAATCCACCGCGCAGCCTCATATGTCTGGATGCGCTCACCGAGAGGCGGTAAAAAAGAATCCTCCATGATTCCTCCTGGAGCTCCTGGAAGCCCCGAATACCGACTAGTTTTGGGCGGTCACGGTGAATGCCGGCATTGTCATCATGTGCCCCCAAAGGGTGGATGAGGGGATGCGCTTTTCGCACTGATTACTCCGCCCACAGAGATGGCGACCTGATTACTATCCCGCGGTCCCTGGTGGCTCTTCACAGACTGCAATGCGGCAGACACGTGTTGAATGTGCCTAGCTTGTTGTTGTAATCGCTCCTGCTGCAGTCTGGTCGTGGCCACTGCGATTCGTGAGCCTTCTGTTGCGCTAACGGGTAAGCACAGAAATGCTCGTCCGCCATTCCAGCGCGGGCACAGTCGTGCTGATACGCCACTGCCGATATCCCCGAGCTTCGAGTGCTGCCCACTAGTTGCCTCATGCCGAGCACACTTCTGAAAAAAGCCGAGAGAAACTCTTCACTGCGCGGCATATCAAATATATATATATATATATATATATCATACGGCGACAAAATTTAGCAAGAAGCGACTTGTCCTGTCCCGCACTGAGGGATAATACACCGTCCTTTAAAGTGGGTGTACCGTCTACATGATACGACGACGCCGGATTCGATACCAGCCGAAGGTCTACGGAAAACGAAGTTATTCCATCATGCGCGAGAAGTGCTTCACAATCTCCTCTGCCAGGGTCTCCCACTTCACGTCCAGAAATGACTGCATGCTGCTGCTGCTGCTGTATCCGGCATCCTGAAGACTTAAACGAGCATGAGCGTACTTCCTCTGATAACTTCCACTTCACGTGAGCCCACAACATAAATAAATGAAGAAACCTTTAAGAAAACAATATACCAATATTATATAGTTCCATTTTTGAATGCCAGTCGGTTGATATCATTCATTTTGCAAGCTTTCAAAGAAAGAAAAACGAAACACAGGCATAAAAAAAAAAAAACACGGACGTATGGAAAGAGGGTGTGAAAGAGAAAGCGAGAGGGAGGCGCCGTTCTACCCCCCTGCTCCCTTCTATCCAAAGCCAGATCATGCTTCTACATATCACCTGCCCTACTAATACTACTACCACTACTACTAATAAAAACACCACCTTCACAAAGACTCCCCAAATACCCCAACCCACCCCACCCATGCACACGCATTCTACTTTCTCTCCCCGTTTCTTTGATAATATTGATATTTTTGTCAGTACACACTTTGGTCATCCCCTAACATGCCTACACGTATGCCGCCCACATCTCCGGTTTCGTGTGGTATCCGTCTTTCCGCCTTCGCGTCGGATACTTGGCCCGGAGGATGTCCTGGTAGCTCTGCGCCCAGAGCATGTCAAGTGTGATGGGGAAGTCCACCTTTGTGGGCTCCTCAATTATGGGTGCCCATGGCTCAATCCGTTTACTGCGTGCACCACATATAGTCCCCATGTCATCAACAAGGCCCCAATCAGTCACCGACTCGCGCAGCGCACGCGACCAGTACTGTTTCAATGCAAAGAGACCACCGTCTAGTTCTTCTGTGATAGGTATTTGGCAGCTGAAGCGCGTGTTGTATGTGATATCTGGTCGGTCCATGGAGCGCCAGTTCGCAAGTGAAGTGTACTCCCATCTATTTGGGGGCAATAACCGATCGAGCGTCTCAATATCAATATTGACTAGACAGCCATCGCCATGGTGCCAGTCTGAGCAGTCTGGGTTGTTGCACTTCCCCCAGTAATGCGAGAAGCCGTGGCACATACCGGAACCGTCGATCAGAGTGTTGAGTGTTACGTCCGGCATTGGGTACATTCGGAAGTGGTAAGGATGACCGTCAAACCCGACGATAGTTATGTTGATGATCTTCGTCTTGTATTTGCTCTCGTATACCTTCCCGTTAACAGCATACGTCTGGCTAAGGCGGCGTGCCACGGATTTTTCCGGCAGCTTCCCCGTGCGCCGCTTTTCGCGGTGGTTGAGCTTGTCGCACATGATCTCCGCTTTTTTGAGGGGCTGCTGCAGACAGTTGCGATGCGAAATCTGCCAACGCCCAGCCTGCTGCGTCTCAGCCAGTTCCTCGATCTCATTGTACACGTGTGGAACAATACGATACGAACGCATTGCGGACAAGACTAAAGCAGCAGCAGCAGAACAAACACCAGCGGTGGTGGTGGTCGCACTGATGGAAGTGGCAGGAGACCAACGAAGCATGACGACTCCACACCTCCTAAAAGCTCACTGTAGCGGCAGCAGCACCACACGAAAAACAACACAAGAGAAGGAAGCAACCACAATAACAATATAAAAGCAAATGGGGAAGAAAAGGCAGTTGTGCGACAGGGGGAGAATTCAGTGAAAGAAAAATAGAGCAAAGATAAAATGTTCTTTTCTTTGGAAAGAAAAAAAAAAAACAATGAATTATCGCAGCAACAATTCCAGCACGCATGCAGAGAGGGGGGCTGTCCGACATGTGCGCGCACACGGTAGTAGAAGAATATGAAGATGTTCATATACAGCTGATGCCAAAACGAGAAAAGGAGACTAAACAAAGAATAATAACAACAACAAAACAGTAAGGTAAAGGGACGAAAACAAATGAGCAGGAAATGAATGAAACACCCACTTCCCACCATCGACCGACTCTATTCCCTCCCTTCCTATTTTAAAGAAGAGCGCCTGCTTCTTTCCCTTTTTTTTTATTTTCAGTTTTTCTCAAGCTCCTCCTTTTTTTCTTCTTACCATCCAACTCCTCTCTCTTCTTTTTGCCTCTCCCCGAGAAAAAGAAAAAAAAAACCGCTCGCACTCGCTGAATACCCATGCGCGGCCGAAAAGAGCTCTCACAAGCCAAGTGGTGTTTCTGACACGGTGATCCTCAATCCTCATCCATAATATCTAGCAAGTTGTTGTCTCTCCCTGAGCGGTCCTGCCGCTCTATTCCTGCGTCTAGTTGTAGTTCATTCACAATGCGAAGCGCCTCCTTATTATGCACCTTGATACTCATTTTACTCATCCCATTTGCGGGTGTCGTACTACAGCTACCACTGGGTTGCACTCTCCCATTGCTACCACCATTGCCCGTGTCCATATGAGGGGATTGAGAAGAAAACCCCCTCTCTTCGTCCAGGTCATCAAATAGGCTCAGCTTGAAGTGAGACTGAGGTGTAGAGTGTGTGCCTCTCACAAGTTCTGAGAGGTGATTTAACTCCCCAGTCAGTGCCCTCGCTTCTTCTGAATGCACACGTTGTAGCTGAGGTGACACCGTCTGCCCCTTCGAGTTCCCGCTGTCCAGGGCGTACATGTTTTTGCCATTTTTTGTCACACGGCGCATGGCATCCGTCCTAGAGAAAATCTGCGCGTTCCATGTGCCCAACGGAATGAATGACGGATGACGCAAGACGGCGTCGCGATGCTCAAACGATTTCGACGCGGTGAAGTTCTCCTTGCTGTAGTAGCGGATACTGCCAGGCGGCTCACACACGGCGAGGGGTGGAAGAAAGCGGTCTTTCGGGAGGCAAAAGGAACCCGTCTGGGTCTGCAATCCCAAGTCGAGGAGAACCGACACGCTGGTTTTGCGACCAGCAAAGAAATTCAGCATCTCCTTTCGAATCTCCGCCAGATCACCAGCTTTGAATCCCGCGCACACTTGCTCCAGCCGCCCGAACACTGATGTAAGAAGCTCCCGGCCCTCAGAGGCAATAATGCACAGCACCTCCTCAAGGTGCGTCCACGTAAGCTCCAGCAGTTCAAATGGGTGACGCAGTGTAAAGACCTGATACTTCACCACCACCGTCATGAGCTCAAACAGTTTACTCATCGACACAGGTGAGAGCCGCATGGAGGAGGTTTGAACAAGCGACGCGAAGACGTCTCTTGTTCCGGCATATGTGTAGAGCGACTGTGGGCGGAAGAGCTCGTCCATGAATTCGTTACAGTACATATGCCGCACAACTTCGTTTAGCACAGTGCTCGCGACGTCTTTGTCCACCCGTTGCGCTATGAGGCGGGCATAGAGAACGAAGATCATCTCCGCCCCGAGGTTAAGGATCAAAAAGGCCAAGGAATACCCCCCCATTTCCCTACAGCAGGAAGAAACTCCTCTGCAAGGGATGTGGAAAACGAAGCTGAGTACGGTGTACTATACGCAGCGCAATGCGACGACCCGTTTACTACTCCCTGGTGAAGAAGAAAAAGAAAGGAGCGGAAAGGAGAAAAAATCCTACACAACCTGCAATCCTCCCTCAGATCCAAGCAACGTCACCACCCCCACCTCCTCGTGCACAACAGAAAAAAACAACAAACTCATACACACAGACACACACAGAGAGAAAGAAAAAAGGGGGGAAGAAGAGGGGCCAAGAAAAAAAAAAAAACCTCGTAGCTTTACACTATTAAACGGTTAATACAGCTTGCATATCATCTCCTTTTTCTCCTCCTTTTCGTCGTAAGTTTTCTTTCCGCTTATTCCCGTCGCGTCAATTAACGTTAGCCTCTCATGTATGCACTCAAAAACAGAAGAAGGGGTGCATGTATACAAGTACATGTGCATGCATCCACGGCCCTTAGCTGCGTCGATTTTTCTTGGATCGCTTGAAAGTACGTTGCAGGCCTGTGGTGCCCCCTTCCGCATCCTTTTTTCCCACTGTTGCGGACTTCGAATCGCGCAGAAGCGTGGAATCGACGTTAACCGCATGTTGCACCTCCTTTTTCACTGACAGACCCACCACACGGCCATCCTTGTCGTAAATCTCGCGCGTGCCGTCATCAGCATCCTCACCCTCCTCTTGACGATTTTTTTCGTGACCATTTGTGTGTGGTGCCTTAAGCTTCTCAAGTCGGGTAAAATGCTCCACAATGCGAGAAATAGATTTTTGCAGAAAGGCACGCAGTTGCTGCAGTGGCACTCCCAGAAAAGCCTCTTGCTGCGCTAGTTGATCCAGCGTTTGGCACTGAAGAGCCACCCCAAGTAGCACCGCTGCTTGTGCGTGCGAGAGCACAACACCTTCCGCGCCGTCAGGCAGACGGTGCAGACGAGATTCAAAGTACAGCTTTGCCAGCGTGGGAAGCAAGTCAAGCACCTGTCC
The DNA here is from genome assembly GCA_030849675.1 of Trypanosoma platydactyli. Lineage (NCBI taxonomy): Eukaryota > Euglenozoa > Kinetoplastea > Trypanosomatida > Trypanosomatidae > Trypanosoma > Trypanosoma platydactyli. Next base: position 22,092 of record JASANU010000845.1, on the reverse strand, counting down.
TCCCTCAACAAAGGAGGTAGCATTGAGTCGTAACCGCTTCAGATCATTGCTACTAAACAGCGTCTGTAGTTCAGAACATGTGCATTGCAACTGACCGCCGACGCGAACAATATGCTCCGCAGCCTGCGAGAGATCGGTGGAAGCCGCCAGTTTCTGTGGGTCATTCACATCAATGTCCTTCAAAATACTCAAGGCTAATTCCGTGGGGAGGTTACGGAACGGCATCGAAAGAAGCGGAATAAATCGACGACGAAATTCGGCTCGAAGGAGTGCGAGATCAAAGCCCATCGGACGTACCATGACGCAGCTGTGCTCCCCTGTCAGTTCGTTCGCAGCGTGTCGCAAATATAGGGGTTCGTAACCGGCACGTCTCCAAAAATTGAATAGCGGTGTTGTCACACCAAAGCTCACGCCGAGGTAATCAATCACTTCGTATGGCCGCTCTACAAGCGGGGTAAGGAGAGTAGGGATGCGTTTTCGCGGCGCAATAATGTCATCATCCTCTCGTATGTCGCTTTTTTCACTATTCGTATTCGCGGTCATCGATGAGGCAGTTTGGAGAGAGACGATACCGCTGTAATACTCCTGCAGCAACGTGAGTGCACGAGAACCGTACCCTGCGCGCTGCAGCTCCGGGTTGGTTGCAACACGCACAATGCGGAGGCCTGCAAGTTTGGCGAAACCCTCCTCAAGGTAATGCTGCGCCAGTGTGTATGGAATAAGATCGCCTGAAGGTCGAATATCACGACTCAGGTTATTCTTGATAGCCTCGGACGTTAAATGTCCTTCTTCACAGGCGTGAATAACGCAGAAAACGTCAGGAAGGCTATTTTTTGCTTCCATTGCACCAGAACAAAGGATAAACAAATGGTGTCCTGGGGCATCAGACATGAGTTGCAGATCATTCGGTTGATTTTTGTAGTGCGCGGCAACTAACATCGCAACAATCACCTGCAGTAGTTGCTCTGCTAACGGGTGATATGAGAAGAGCGCATCACGGTTGACATGATAAAGCTCGCATTTGTTGGGGTGCGGACATGACTTGACGCCTATTGGTCGCACCGTCGCGTCAAGGCACAAGAGCCTGTGAAGCCATGACTCTACTGGGTCATTCGGCCCGTAGCGAATGGGATCTGTCATGGACAACTCACGCAAAAGACGATGGTCTCCTCCGCTTCCGGTGGAAGCTGCCACATCACAGCCGCTGTGCTTTCGCATGTCTGCGACGAGTTTCATGGAGAGGCTTCGGCCTGTCCCCTCATAACCGGATACCGTTGACGACAGAAAAACAAGGTATGGCCCAAGCATTTGCTTCACAAGAGGCAGTGGTAGAGCAGCAGCTTCATCAATGATGACCAACTCCGCCTGTGCAAACTTCGCGACATCTTGTGGGGAAATGTACTGCACCGTCTGGCGGTGTTCACGGAAGACACTAATTCGAACAATACATTTACTGAACTCCACATTTGTGCTCTGCATGGCCTCGAACTCTGTGCGCTCTTTGTATCCCATCTCCTGGATGCCACGAACCACAAACTCGAAGAAGGTCTGTAGGTTCTCCGGTGATGGAGCCGTACAGAAAATGTTGCTATACCCCTGTGCTATTGCTCCTGCGACTGCGAGACCGAGCGCTGCTGATTTACCACGTCCACGACCTGCGGTAACCACACATGTCGTGTTGAGCGACTTCTCCACAACTGTCTGCATGAGTGATAGAACAATCTTACTCTGATCAAGGGTTTGACAGAATCCCACAAGTGGTCCAACCTCTGCGTTCGAGCGCAGTCGCTCCTTGAGCGCAGCCAAATCCACTTCATGTTTTTGACGCCCCTGAAGTGCCAACTCCTCGTCGTAGCTTGCAGCAGGTGTAGCGTTTGCGTTCTGCATCGTTTGCATCTTTGTCGTGATAGGAAGCACGTGAAGGTCGTCATCAACGCACAACGTGGCGTCGCAGTCTACCAGAGAGAGCAGAAAGCGTTCATTGAAGCGTGGTACTACATCTCGCAGAGCCTCTGTGCGGTATCTTGCGTGAACATCCATTGCGATAGTGTACAACTGCTTCAAGGAGCGCATAGCACGGAACATGATGACAACAAGACCGCCACCCTTCACGGTCTCAACCGTCCGCGCGAGTGTGTTGGGGGTCATGGCCTCAAAGTCCTGCAGCACCGCCATGCCGAATGTCTGGCCAAGTATCTTGTGTGTCTCTTTGTATTGACAGAACCGTATGGATGTCTGGGCAAGGAACGTTTGGAACGCCTCCTTTGTTGCCTCTGTTGACATACCACCTTTCACCTCCAGGCGTGCACGCTTCTCCTGCTGCTTCCTGCCGGTGGAACCGAAATCCGGCTCTTTCTTCATGCACCAGAGCATGTTCACTTTCGCATTGTGGTTAGCGTGCGACACCATTTGGTGCAGATTGACGATTTGGTCCTTCCCACGGTCACCAACAAGCAAAAGCAGTGCTCGGTGCCTCTTCTGCACGGCGTTGTCAATGAGGTAGCGAATGCGGTCATCCACCTTTCGCTTTATTGTCACCCCCCTTGTCGAACGTGCAGTGGAGGTCACAGAGGCGGAAGAAGACATGACGTCTGTTTTTACGTCCTTCTCACACCTTTTCCTTCGGTTAATTCCGTCGCTGTCGGTAGCCCTCCCCCTGCCGCTGCTTATCCGGTTATCCCTTTTAGCGTTGTCGAAGTGCACAAAAAAATTTCGGGTGGTTTTCCTTTCGCTTTAGCTTTGTTACGTGGTGTACAAAATTATGTAGCTAATATATATATATATATATATATATATATATATATGAATGCACTCCTCTTGAGCCTTTTGTTTCCTTCTTTACACACGCCTTGTGCCGCTCTCTCAACTCGCTATATGCTGATCGGGATGCGTTGCAACGGTGCCCTAATGACAATGAAGTACCTCCACAGCAACAAGATGGCAGCAGCATTTCAGAGGCAAAAGAAGAAAGTGCACAGCAAACCAATCAGGGAAAAAAAAAATGAATTTGTTAGAATAGGGAAGAATATATATATATATATATATATATATATATAATTTGCTGTCATACATGAAGCAGAAACGAAAAAAAAAAGGAGATAACAAGAAAAGAGTCTTTGGCACATGGCGTTTCTAAATCACCCCGATTGGTGCGGTTGGTGGTGGGTTTGTGTTGAGTGTGCCGCCAGCGCCGCATTCATAGTGGTTTGCACAAGATTCGATAAGTTGTCCACTGGAGTCAAACTCAGCAGAACAGGCACCTTCTCACGCTCACAGCGCTGGAAGTATGCAAAAGAATGTAACTCACGATCGTCTGAGAGAACTACCTGCCGCTTTGCCTTCTCATGGTAAAAACTGACTGACAGTTCGGCAGGATTAAGCGTCACGTGATGGCGCTCGTTAAACGTCAGGCAGCAATGCTCCTTCAGCTGTGACACTGTCATTCTAGGCACAACACACAGCTTCGTCTTTACACTCCATGCATCGGCACTGAAGTAGTGAACAGCAATGATGAATGGCCGCGGCTGCACGTTGTGGACACCCATTTTCATGGGTGTGTTGTCGCTCCACTTCGACTGCAAAGGTGGAGGTGGGTATGGAAACTGGGGAGGGTCACAGTCTCTGCTGCACCTGCTGCCATCCAGCGCGCACATAAGCTGCTGCACCTGCACAGCATTTTCTTTTATCCCCACCTCTGCAGTAGCTAATGGTGCTTCTGTAGGGCTTTCACATGAAATCATAATACACGACGGAGAGTGTACGGAGCGCTGGAAGAGGTGGTTGTTGCTACCGCTCAACTCCACGGCGTTGTCGTCACAGGAATCGCTCACACATTCAGCACGCTCGTTAGCTGAGTACGTTTGACTCTCACGGTGTACCCTCGTGCCTTGTCGTGCGCTCCGTAACGTGGCTGCTTCAAAATTGAATCTGGCCTCATTGAGGGTCTCCTGCAGTTCCTGCAGTTTCTGTTGGAGGGCAATGTTGTCCGAGAGGAGCGCTCGCTCCCGCTCCTGACTCACCCTTAGTGCCGTCTTTACACGCTCCCTCCATACGGCCGACTGCTCTTCCATCTCCGACAGCCGCGAACGCAGTTCCGTGTTGTTGCCGGGAGACTGGGACCGCATGTGGTCCAACGGTAGGCTGAGGGCAGCATCGTGACGACTCTCCTGTACACTTACCACTTCATCCGTCGCCTGAGAAGGCAATCGGGGGCTACAGAGAATCGTGGGAAACTCGCAGCACTCCACACCGCCCTTGCCGCTGTGCTCGTTATTTTGGTTTCCGGTGCAAGACGGCTCCTCGCGAGTTAAAACATCACCAGACACATCGGACGATTTTATCTTCTGCAGCTCTTCCTCACGTCGCTGAAGCCTTTGGCGCAGAGCAACGACCTTCACAGCAAGCTGCACTGCCACTTCGCTGCGTACCACGTTCTCTGCCTGAAGCTCTTCCATCTGCCGGCAAAGAGATTCGTTAATGCGAGTAATCTGACGATCATCGACCGGACTCAGATCAGTGCCTCCACAGACGGAGTCCGTGTGGTGAGTTTCATACGGCAAATGCTGATGATCACTGCCGCTTCGGGTAGACATAGACTCCTTTGGTCGCCTGAGCGAGGCGAAGATGGACTGCATGCGATCAACTCACACAGTGCTACAGACACAGAAAGAGACACGCCTCCCGTTAAACGGAGGCACCACAACACACAGTTGCGCCCTTTACCTCCACCCGCCTGTCTTTCTGCCGATCTGAGCTGACCCTCGACTCGCCGTTATGTGTGGAAATGAATTGCCAGCCACACCAGGACGCAGCAACAACACAGGGACGAAGAATCCCGCAGCGCGTCATACATGCGGCCCAAAAGAGGGGGGGGGGGGGGGTGATGAAAGAAAAAACGAAGAAAAAAGAAGCTGCAATGCATATCAGAAAGCAGCGGTGTGGCCTCAGGCATACGCACAGAGAGACGCATTTTTTTTTTGTTTTTTCTTTCTTTTTCTCCATAGAGGCGGCACAGGACGTCAACAACGAACACATAAAAGAAAAAGTAGGGGAAAAGAAAAAGAGAGACACGCCTCGCACAAACACAATTCGTTTAGTTCACTGGAAGGGGTGCGTACTTTCCACTTTTTTTTTTTGTTTGTTTGTTTGGGTTTTGGTTTTATTACTATTATTATACGTGCGTGGCGTTACCGAAGAAAATCCCCATGACTCCTCCAACTCACTCGGCAACGCATCAGCCCCCCGTGCACTTCACCTTCGCATCACACAACCCAAGCCGAAGTCGTGGCAACAGTTCCTCTCGCAGCTGCATGTATTCTGGTGTATCGCCCATGTACTCCCGCGCCACCTCAATGACCGCCACAACGTTGCTCAATGTGTCATTTAGCGCTGTAATAACATGCTCTTGCACCGCGTTCTCCCGTTTCATCGATGGCGCGATTTCAATAGCGGCAAGTACGTCATTTGTCATGTCACGCAGACACTCGCAGGTCCGGATAAATCGTGTTGTGTCGCGCTCCCATTGATCTTTCTGCTGGCAGCAGCGGAGCTCCTTTTGCCGCATCTCGTATGCAGCAAAAGGACCGTCCATGTACCGTCTCAGCTTCGCACCGCAGGCGTATATCTCCGGGTCTGTCACAAAGAGATCAGTGATGCGCTGGAAGGTCTCCCGTATACGCTGCTTGTAGCGCTCTACAATGCCTGTGCGCACACGTGCCTCCCTCTCGTCTTCTTCCTTTGTTCTTGGCTTTCCTGACGAGAACCACGTCTCCGACATGTCAACATCACCTCCAAGGGGGAGGAGTTGGACCATTACCCCCACATCATCATCATCATCACCTAACTCCTCGCCTTCAGCAGTGGTAGTGAGAGCAACGGGTGTATGACCAATATTGGAAACGTCCTTTTCACGCTCCTGCTCCTGGTTGCTGGCGGGGATGCGACCCTCCATGTATGCAATGGCGTTTTCCACAAAGCGAAGCAATGAATCCCGCTCCAGTCGCATGTCGCGCTTCGCAATATCCACCATCACATTCAGCGCGTGGGTCGTTTCGGTCACCTCCATCAGTTCGCAACCAATGGAAAAGTAATTCTGCCACATGCGCCAGTCACGACGGTTGTTGCGCAACGCCTGACTCATAGCGTTAAAAGCTGGCCGAAGCATACCGTTTCGTAGCAGCACTGAGGCAAGATTATTCCACGCATAGGCGTCACTCGGTTGAATCTGACAGACACGAGTAAAGGCCTCCCCGCTGCGATCCCATTTCTCCAGCCGCATCGCAGCGTATCCCAGGGAGAACCAGTCACCGCCAAACACAGGGTTTAACCGCACTGCCGTGTCAAAATACTCCACCACCTTTTCGTACTCCTCACGTTCAAGGGATAACTTCGCCAGCGCACGCATTGGTGCAGCAGAACGGTGCTGTGACAACTCCCACGCCTTCCAAAGATGTGCCACATCACGCGTTGCCTCACCAAGTGCCACCCACAGCAGCGGATTGGATGGATCCGTCTCGAGCATCTCACGTGCAAGCGACTCCGCACGCCTCCGTCTGTCCAGCGCCTTACAGCACTTGATGATGTTCTCCCAGTCAAGCACTTGCTCGTAGGCGTCAAGAGCCGTTTTATACAGGTTCTCCTCGTAGCAGAAGTCTGCATATTCACTCTTCAGCTGCCATATTGAGGGAAACGCGACGCTATAGAAGAAATCGCTCTCTGTGCGATGAAATGTTGCACGCGTAGGGTCACGCACTGCAGCATGTTGGTCAGCCAGCTCTGACATCTGCATAAAGGCCCGCTCTTGCACGCGGTTTCGCCGTCTCTCCAGGCGCGAACGCACAAGAAGTGTCTGGGATTGAATCATAAAAGGCGCAGGTGCGGGATCAGCGAGCAGACGTTCAATGTATGTCTGTATATGATGCTGCGTGAGCCCATGAAACGGGTTCTTGTTTCTGATGTCAAGGCATAACGCAAGAATGATGGCTTTATCCAGTGGGTGTAACGGTGAAAGCGGCGCGGCGGGTGACGCCGGCGTCTCGCGCGGCCGGTCAAGCAGATCATGGCCATCCTTCTCGCCCATAACAACGAGTGGCACATCGTTCACTGGTACTGATGCTGCATCGAAGGTTTTCTCACTCTGAGCGTCCACTATCATCTGCACAAACTGATGCTGCTGCCAACGTGTGCGCACGCCCATCATGGCGCCCTCCTTCACTGTGAGACCGCTGGCTTTTGCAGCACGCCAGAACACTTCAACAGCGAGTTCGCGGCGATGATAGTAGTTGTGCACATGGCCGATTTCAATGAGGTGCTCCACAGTTAACCCAACCTCAGGGAGCTCAAGCGCCGCATCGATACAAGAAGAGAGCTGCAGGAACACTGAGTGCGCGCGATGCTGCAGAATCCGTTGGTGCTGCATGTGAACTCGAAGACGCCAGATGGAGTAGTAGGGCACTAACAGGTGGGTATCATTGTTCATCTTGCTACTGGCAATTGCGAGAACGCCTAGTAACAGTCCAGCCAAACGGGTGCATGGATGCGGCATTTCCCCGTCGCTCACAAGAAGACGTTGTACATAGCGCTCATGCAGGTCATCTGCCATAGTGAAACGATCCAACACGGAAGCGAACCGTTCCCGCTCAGACGGCACCAATTCCCCACTAAAGTTTTCCGCGTTGAAGAGACGAAGAGCAAAGTCGATCGCTGGAATGATGTGTTGCTGAAGGTCAAGTTGGCTCTTCTGCTGCTGCATGTACTCCTGCACGAGCTGGTAGTATGCAACTGCAGCACTGGTCGCATCCTCTATGGAGAGTGTGAGACGGCCATTTTGCACATGCCGCTCTTCGATCAAAACAGTCGGCAGCCGGAGCAGAAGATCAGGTATGGTGTCGTCCATAGAGTCGTGTATATGAATAAGAACAAAGCCAAACAAACGCCACCGGTCGTGTGGAACGAACGCACACCTCACCACCCTTTTTTAAGAAATTTTAGTGTTATATATATATATATATATATATATATATATATATATATATATTTAGTCCCGTTGTTACGTTTCGTATTTTATACTCTTCTTACTTTTCTGCTGCCGTTTCCCACGAGTCCTCTTCTCTTCTCACGGCACATGCGTTCATAGACGATAAATGAAAGGAAGGAAACATAAAGGAGAAAAGATGCCCGACAGCAAAGCGGTTGGGGAGGATGGAACAAGTGCAAACCGGCGGCAGTTCACATATGATGGAAAGATAACAAAGTAAGTTTCATAAGAACATAAAAAAATTAAATTTAATTTAAAAAAGGAACGGACGCTAAGAATGCATTCCACCATCTGCAGCCATTTAATTGCGTGCGCAACTACATGGCCATCGAAGGGTGGTGCGCTGGTACAGTGTTCACATGACCGCCGAAACTCACATTGCAGCAAACACCCTCTTCCAGATCACTGCGCGTTAAGGGCTCCGTAGGTGGCTGCAGTTGTTGTCGGGCGCAATTTAGGTGAGTAAGCAAGGAGCAGTGTACGCCAAAAGAAGGCGAGAGGCAGCGTGACCGCGACGTTTCTTGGGGGCTGCATACATTTTCCATGATAGAGATGACTGACAATGCCCGGTGTTCGCTCTGCAGGAAGTCATTGTTATGCCACTTCCCTACAGGCTTAGTAGACGCGGATGAGAGCTGCTCAGCAATTCCGTTCCATTCACCACTGTTTTTCTCAGTCAAGAGTGTTCTTCCACGGTAAAAGAAAGAGGGCGGCGGTGGTGAGCACGAAGAAGGAGAGATCTTCTGTAAAAGAGCATGGTGGTCCCAGTGAACATCATCTTCATCGCTACTCTTGTCCCCATCCTCATCATTATCGTCCAGTGTTATTCCTCCGGTTCCATCCACACTGCTCATTGCTTTAGTGGGATCTGGTATCGGCATCTGAGTCATCGTCAAGGCCATGATGACACTGCCGCCTTTAAGATCCCGCCTGTAACTATGGCGGATAAGCCGCATCGACGCACCTCCACCACGAACTGCACGCTCGATGGCAGCGATGACATCTACCGTGTCAGAGAACTCGTCAACCTCATCGCTTGAGCCGACATAAACAACAGCAGTGCACCCCGTGTGGAAAGTCACACGAAACCGTGAGGGGCTGCAGTTGACCCAAAAACTCATCTGTGCTCCCAAAGCGTGGCGGAACGCCCGCCGACACGACGGTCTTGCAGCACCATACAATGACTCGTTCATGCCCGTTATTTGAATGGCAACTACCAAAGGGGCATCTGTCTGCATATTGCCCCCCGTTGACGTGTTGCTCATCCCCAATAAAGCCCTAAACGAATCATGCTGCGCCTTCGGAGCATTCATATTCATCCCGGGGTGGTGTTGAGCGACTGCAACATTTGATCGGGCGGTCAATACACGAGGTGGTGAAGAGGAGGATGGTGGCGACAGAAGCAGGAGCTCACGCATAGTACCCTGCATCTCGCGGCTTACTGGGTCGGGACCGTAGCGTACGATAAGGTGGTACCACAAATGGCGCATGCCATGTGGCTGCTGGAGCGCGTCCGCTACAACTGACGAAATCTCCTCATCAGACCATGTGGGATCGTGATGATCAAAGAAACGCCGCAGTCTCTGAAAATACAAGCGGTGCTCTGCCGCAGCCACCTCCCTCGGATATAATGTACTCGTCACATGTGCACTCCGTTCCTCCATCGATTCGCCATCTTCCACCCTCTCGTGCCTCCCTGAAGTCACGCTGCAGTGCGGCAATAGCGACGCGGGATCCATAGGCTTCTCAGAGACCACGCAATGGAGGAGGGACGGCAACGATTTGCTCGTTCCCGGTTGCTGCATCTCCCAGCTCGCTCCAGACGACTAGCGTGTCTGCACCCTATGCTTTCCCCCCCCCCCGTTCAGTAGGAAGTGATGCAGGCAAGAGAAGAAAAGGAAAAGAATATCATCTATGTGAGTGTGAACTTTTTTTTTCAATTATTGCAGCAAAGAGGCGCATGGTGTTCTCGATGCTATAGAAGGAAGGGAACCACACGCCATCACCAAACCACGTACCCAACGTGTCCCTTCTTATCCCTTCCGCCACGTCACCTTATTTTCTTTTTTTTTTGCCATTTTCGTTGACATCGTTGGATGTATGACCGTCCCCGTCTTGCCTACGTATTGTCCCCTCTTCCGCGCCTGCAACGTCTATGAGGAGAAAAGTAAGAAGAAAAAAAGGGGGAGAACAGAAGGAAGCACCTCATCATTCACGAGGAAAGTACTACGCGGAAAAACACATAGAGAAGCATAAGATGTATAAGTGGAGTAAAAAGTCGAAGGGTTTGACCGTATTCATAAATCATGTGTCGTTCGCGTTCCCATAATACGTCGCATAGTTTCCGCCAATGTGATCGCAACAGACACAGTTGAGTTCAAGTTTCCCACCTTGCATCGTAGTGAATCGATAGAAGATGTCGTGCAGTCGCTGTCTTAGTGTGGGCGTGCGCCTTGCATCGCCGGAAGTCTCAGTCCCGCCTGCATCAGCAGCTCCAGAAGAGTTGGGGTACGTTGTCATCTCCGGTTCGTAATCACCGCGTGGGGAATGCATCCCAAGCCGCGTGCCAAACGACAACCGACGAAATTTTTGCATTATATTGAACCTCCGCGCTCGCCACCCTTTGATTGGAACGTCGAGCAGCAGCAGTAGGAAAGGGAAAAGTAGCGCGGAGAAGAAATGTATATGCGAAGGATAAAAAAAACTCGCATTTTCCCCCACGTGGGTGGTGACAAGAACAAATAAAACACTGAGCGTCGTTGCCAATACACTCGTGAAGACCCAACGAAAGGATTTAAAGAGGTACATGGATCGCTTGCCATAGCGGGTCCGGAAGGAAAGATCGGGGGAGATCGGATGGTGGCGGCTTATGTGCGTCCAGCTGTGAATCATTAGCCAATAATTTAAAGTCAGTGCGACGTAGCCGCGTGTGGAGGAGATGCATACATCCGATGAGGACAGATTGGCGTATAGAACACTCCTGCCACACAACTTGTTACCGCATGTAACTCCCAGCACCAGGAGGGCAATGAGGGAAGGGATGTAACGCAGACACCAGACCAGAACACCGTGACGGAATATCGCCAACCGCACGAAATAATTGTGCCTTGATGGGATCGTTTTCATTGAGTCCATGTCGGCGTACGCGGTGTAGGTGCATACGAGCGCAAAAATAGGAATGATGACATTAAGCTCGAAGATGGCGGCGGTGGGACTAATCATTAGCGGTGCTCCCAGCATGAGTGCAAGGACGTTCACAAGTGTGATAAAGACGTTTGCGTGCATAATAAATTCCACACAATTCCCAATTCCACTAAGCCGCATCCGTGCCTGACGAATTAGTGTTGTAACAATGGGCAGAATTGAGGTCGTCGATGCGGCAGACAAGGTGCAGGAGCACGCGATAAGCTCAGCAACATTGCGATAGAGCGGCAGATCTCGGTTCAGTGAACCTGTAGCGTTGAAGTCGGAGGGCTCCACAACACGGCCGTGATGCTGCAGACGCATCTCCTCCTTTTCTGCTGCAGGACCTCGGCGCGTTGGAAGGACACCAATCGATAGTTCGGACTGAATAAAACTGCGTGTGTTGCTGTGGTTAAACACAGAACCGATGGCAACAACCACCTCATGGTTGTCCTGCAGAATGGAGAGCATCGCGCGTGTGGAGGCGCCGTGGGCGTGGGAGAACATTTTCACCTGCAGTGGAATGGAATCCACATGCAAGATGTGACGCCGGATGGACTCAATTCCAACGGGAAGCTGCGCACGTATGCTGTGCCGGTCAAGCTCTACGGCGCCCTCCTTGAGTGAAATGCAGCAATTCCAGTCCGTCTCAAACCCCAAGCGACTCCCAAAGCTCTTCGTGCGCCGCCCACTATCGGCACAAAAGTACATGCAGCGAATCCCTGCCTCGTCAAGCACCGACATGGCATTCTGCACGTTGGGGCGAATGGAATCACGTATCCCTACAAGTCCAAGAAAGACATGCGAACTTCCAACGAGAAGCTCAAGAAAACTTTCAACTGAGGCGGCGTTACTATTTTTGTCCTTTTCAGAGACATTTTCTTCATTTTCCAAGCTTTTAAACAATTTGTCACTCAAACGCGGCGAGGCAACGATGTCGGCGGGGTTGCATCTATTGTCCCAATCATCATCACTCTGTGCCAGATTAGCCATACCAGAGTTGGCCGGTGACTGCTGCTCCTGCTCTTGCTGCTTGCTACTCTGATAACCCGCAGCATTGCCGCTTTCTGTCACCCGCACACCGTTGTGAAAGAAGAACTCAGTATATTTGCGCCCATCTCTTAGTAATTGTGCAGCACAGCTATGGTACTGCTCCGGTAGCACCTTGTGCGATGTCGCCACAACTTCGAGTCCCATTCCCTCCTCCCACACCATCTTTCCAACATGCACCAGTTCCGCACGCGCCTCCTCGTCAAACTCTTCAATCGATGAGCCTGTAAAGTGAAACAGACAGCTGCGCGTTACCATGTAGACTGTGCCCACTGTAAAGGCATGAAGCGCACCATCCTCACCCTCCATCACCAGCGTGCACGCCTGTTCGGGGAAGTCGTTTCGGTACCCAGTTCGCGTCCTTGTGTCAACCTGAAAAACACGTGCTAACACGCGGAATGTCGAGGCAACGGTGTCATCAAATCCGCTGGCACGCGCGACCCAGTGTGTGCTACGTGCCCAATAAAGCGTCCTGTCGCAGAAACGAAAGGGTTCCGTCCATACCTCGATATTTTCAGGCTCTGGAGCCAATGCATGTAAAAGAAGACACAGCGAGACGGGGTTCACGTTCGATTGCCGCTCGTTAAACTCTTTTTCATCTGCAAACTGCACCGTAAGATCGTCACGCTGGCTTGGTGTTAATCGAAGCTCAAGAAATCGCCGTTCCTGAAACTTCTTGCGTCGTACCTGCTTCTTCAACTCCCGTTGCTGTTCAGTTGCAGCGACACCGCCCTGCACATGACTACCATCGACATGAACACCATTTACACCATCGTCGTCCTCGCCACAAGTACTACTACTACTACTGTCACTCTCCGGTTTTTCGTTGCACTTCAGCATCAGCATATGCGTTGGAAGCGGCACCATGTCTGTCACTAGACCGGTGACATCAAGCAGCGCTACAACAGTTGCCATCCCAAGCGTCTCAACGAGGGAGGAGGAGAAACAGAGAGAGTGGTGCCCCGGCTCACGCCACACAGCGCGTTGCAATTCCTGAATTGTTGAGAAAAATGAAAAACGTGGGATTCGGTCTTCAAGGGTATGCATCGGCTTCACAATGAGGTGGTGAAAGAGGCGATCGAGGTAGATGTTCGCGTACAGCACGAGAAAGCGGTTTAGTAGGATGGCGTTCACCGGAAGCAGTCCGAGCAAAACAGTGGCGGGATGAAGAAAAACGCCCTCACCGATTGGGGTACCAATAAATATGTATGCGAAGCATCCGGCAACAATGCTGAACAGCATGCCAAGCACCCACATAAGAAGAAAAATGCGGTGCACAAGCATCTCCATCTTCTGCGGCACGGAGCTCGTGTCGGCACTACACAACTCCGTGCGCAGCTGTGTGTCATACTCATAGTCGCTACCATCAGTCGTGTCTACTTGCTCCTCTGTCTCCACAGTGCCAAGTGCGATGTGCAGATTGGGGTGACGTGGCGGCCGTGCCTTGTCGTGGAGCTGGCGAAGCACAACGGCCCCACTCTCAAGTGTCATCTGCATCACATCTACAAGCTTGCAAAGCCCGACAGGCTCCAAGTAACGCTGAGTACTGAGCGTTACTTCCGCAAGGCGCAACGAGCCACGCACCAAGAGACTTTTTAGCGTGTGCTTTAATCGTCCTGTTACCGCATCAATAACAACAACCATACGAAATGCCTTTGCCGGCAGCACCGCGGACAATTCCTTGAACACGGCGCGCCGCTCCTTGGGGGTCTGTTCCTGCTTTCCAGCCATCATTGCGAGCCGCTGCCTCCAGCGAGAGAGCACCATGCTCATGACAAAAGTAGTGCGCATCTTCCTCTCCACCACACGGGCCCACAACAGGTACACCTGCAACGCCATACACAACGCGTAGAGTACCAAAAACAGCACCGTGCACGCGATAGACTCCACCCTCGGGTACAGAAAACAGGAAACAAGCAGCATGGCAAATGTCACTGACACAGGTGTGACATGGTGTAGAAAGAATACGGCGACAGCGATGCGGCTCATCTTGACAGACTGCCTCAGAGTCTCCTGGCTGATGGTGACCAAACACTGCAACCGTTGAACAACAAGTTCCTCCCATCCTCGATGCCGAACATGCCGCTCAGCGTCGGCATGCTGCTGCTGCTGCTGTTCATCTACGTGGCTGCACACATCATGACCCTCTATGGCCACATCGGTGGCAGTCGTCCTCACCATTCAGACGAACAGTGGTGACAGACCCCACAAGAAATGATGACTGTGAAGATAAGTCGTGGTTTCGTCCTTCTCGCAAATACGGCCCCCTCCTCCTCCTCTGAAGGGTTCGGCGGACGTGAGCAGATGAAGTGGCCCTCCTGCAGGTGCAGTAAGAGATAGTGGAGTGAGAGAAAAGAGTTCAAACCCGAGACCGCTTGCGAGATCGTTAAGAAGAAGGGAGAAAAAAAAAAACAGAAAAGAAAGGTATGTATATATGCGTATGCCCTTCAAAAAAAAAAAAAGACACAATACTGGGAGCTGTTCAACCGTATGCAGATGGGGCATTGCCAATCCATGAAGAAAACTACAAGAACGCAGGTAATAGGGAAATTGTAAAGATATACACATATACACACTAGAAAGAAGAAATTAAGATAACTTGTACGCCTGCTGCAGCCGCCGACACAGAGCGTCATTCAACGCACTTTCGTGTGCTGCCGCAGACTCCTCCACCTGTGCGAGCGCCTCAGACTCGCTGATCCCGTGTGAATCCATCACAGGTGAAAGCACCGATAATAGGAGCTGCTCCGACCATGCTGATAAAAGCTTTGAAGACGCTTTGTCAGAAGAAATCGAGGAGTATGCATCGACAACCACCTTTAGCGTGTCGTTCTTCGTATCACTCATCGCTGACGCGTGACGTCGGGAAAGATTTCGTACGGCATGTCGCAGTTCCTCTGGCCGAAACAGCTGCAGAAGGCTTTGCGCGGCACAGCACCAGAGCTCCTGCTGAAGCAGCGCCATATGTTCAGCAAACGCGACACGCCTTCCATCTTTCGTCATCCTGCCACCACTGCCAGCACTCCCATCCATACCTTCAGCGTAGATGGGGAACAGAGTAGACTTAACGTGTTCCACATCGGTGGACAGGCGATCTGTAAGAAGCACCCAGCACTCCTCGACAACACTGTTCGAACGCAAAGGCAGCTCCCTATCGCAGTCCAAGACCCGTTTCAACACATCGTGTGCGTGTTGCAGCCTTTCAGAATGAGAGCCTTGAACCTTTCCAAGCGCATCAGCGTATGATTGCAAGTGCTCAATAGACACGTCCAGCTGCTCCATGCGTTCCTCAACGAGACGTAACTGCACGGTATCGCTACCGGGATGCTGGAAAGAATCCTCAAGTGCGTACCAACGTCTTAGTAGAGACAATCGTTCCCTTACGTATCGCTCCCGCAGCTGACCAATTAGCTGCACTCGTCGTTGCTCCAATCCTGACTGGCGCTGCAGCAGTCCCCGCAGTGTCTGCTGCAATCGCTTGATGGAGAGCATATGGGATACCAACTTCGAGCGAGCAGTTGCACATTCCCGGACATCCCGTCTGCGCTGCAACCGTGCGTGAGTGTGGGCGTCCTCCAATCCCAGTGGCCTCGGGGCATGCAGCACAGTAGAGCAAGCCGCCATTTTCACCCTCATCTGCTCCAACTGGTGCATCAGCAACTCCTCTTCTTGCTGCTCCGCTTTCGCCCAGTGGTGGTGTCGGCACAGCTCCCGCGCCTGTACACCTTCCAACACCAGCAGTGGTGCAAGCGCTGCCTCCGCGTCCGTGAGCTCAGTCCTTGCTACCCGTAATGCACTACTTACACGCTGATCATCTACATCAATGGCCGTCGCACGCAACAGAAGTGCCTCCGTCCTCCTTACCACAGCAAGGCGCTCTGCATGCACGACAGCATTTTTTTCTCGCTGATCGGTGGTCCGCTCTACGATATCACGAAGCTGTGTCAGGGCAGAACGGATAGAATCCACGGTCGTCTGCATCGTAACCTGCAA
The DNA here is from genome assembly GCA_030849675.1 of Trypanosoma platydactyli. Lineage (NCBI taxonomy): Eukaryota > Euglenozoa > Kinetoplastea > Trypanosomatida > Trypanosomatidae > Trypanosoma > Trypanosoma platydactyli. The sequence continues at coordinate 5,831 of JASANU010000845.1, read as the reverse complement.
CGCATCCACCTCCCCCCATCCCGTTCTGCACACACCCAAATACGCAGAAGCTGATGAAGAGTCCCCCATCTCTAACGCCATTTCCCCCTCCACCTGACCTTCCTTCTGAAGTGCTCCCCGGACGGAGGCCAGCTGCTGCTGCTGCTGGGTGTGAAATTCCGTGGATGACTGCAAAAGGGATCGTTCATTTGCCTTCAACTCCTCCAACAGCTGTGCAAGCTGCGAGCGGCTTCTGGTGTTGCTCTCGCGCAGTCGCTTAAGCCTCTCTGCATGCAAGCGTAATTGCGCAACCTCGTGCTCGAGTCTTCTAGCACACGACTGCTTCACCTTCAGCCGCTGCTGCTGTTCCGCCATAGCTTCGTTGAAGCGCGAGAGCTCCTCATGCTCACGCTGCAGTTCCAACTCCTGTTGCAACTGTGTCTTGCGCTCTCGTTCCGCCTCAACCCGTTCCTCCAAAGTCAATTGCGGCTCCTCACCGTCGTAATCGAGCGGTCGACGGTATTGTGATTTTCTGGTGAGACGGTTCACGTAGAAGAGACGATTTGTCCGAGGGTGTCGCTTGTATCCCCATGTGGTGGAAGCAGCGGTGGTCCTGCCCAAAGGCACCGTCGGACTCAGACAACTCAAAGGCGTTAACAAGGATGAAGAAGCACCTGTGGGACATGGGAAAGGACTCGACGACAGAGACGTCGAACTGCGCTTTCTGCAGTCACAGACAGCATCCTCTGTCACGTCTCCCGCTCCGCGATATTCACCGTTGCAAACACGTGCGATGCCCACACGAAGCTCTTCTAATGCGGCTCCGTTGCTGTGGTCACTGGCCCTTGTCAACTCAAAATAGGCATTTGCATGCACCTCTTTGGCGAAAGATGCAATCCTTACCGGTTGAATGGGAATGGTGGTTGTGCCGTTTTCGCTGTCCTGCATACCAATGAGTATTACTGATGGGACAGGGTTTAAGACCTCCAACCATGTTTTCCACTCCACCTGAAGGTATTGCAGTGAGGCATCTGAGAAAAGGGAAAAAACAAGCAGCACTAATTCCGGTGTCCCACACATGGCCACTGATTCCTCTGCAGGAGTGTGTGCCACATGCAGTGCAATGCAGATATCCAGTTGCGGAATTGAAGGGTTGAAGAGAACTATTTTTTGTCCTGCAGGGGATGAATTCCCCAATGTCACTGCTTGCTGCCGCGGTTCCTCCCCCTTGGAACGGAGTGCTGCAGGAAGAAGGCAATCCGGTGGGAGCAACAGCTGCTGTACTACACTGTCAACCCCAACCGATGGGCCCCCAGCAACCAAGCAGGTGTACTCCATTGCGTCTGCACCTATTTTTACACGCTGAAAAAAAGCATCTGCACAAGCAGGACAGTATATATATATATATATAGTAAAGAAAAGAAGGTGCAGGACATTATTTGAATAATAATGGAATAAGAGAAACGCATTTTATACCTGCCATGAGATCATCGAAAGACAAAAGTACACGGAGAAATAGAGACAGAGAGAAGAGGCGAAAAAAAAAAACAGAATGAAAGAAAAGAAACATACTTTGACCAAAGGAGGCGACCCAAAAGTGCCTGTCGTTGGGTGGAATACGTCTATCAAACTCTCATGCTGTTCTCCAGTGTTTTCTCTAAAATGCCTGTTTCATCCATCAAATGTTAATGTATGGCCTTGCAGCGGAAAATACAGTCTCCATGTGCTCACGAATAGTATCAAGTAGGGTGTTAACGAGTGAAGACCAACCTAACGGGCCCCCAGAGCTGTAACTAGAAAAACAAAAGTGACCCATACCATACGCAAGAATCATGAGAAGAACGACAGTTAGAAGGGAAACGGAATATCCACGAGAACAGCATTCGCCATCGCTTTGTTTCCTATGGGTTTTTACTGTGCTCCCATTCACAGGGGCAACAGCGCCTTGAGCCACTGATCTCACCTCCGCACGCCTCTGGAAAACAGCTCCCGTTATGCCTTCTGTGGCTACGGTGCGGGAGGCACGAGTGTCACAACTCTTCTCGCGGTTGAATTTTCCCCTTTCAGTTGGCGTGGCCATTTCAACCTCGTGGTCTGCGACGTTTTTGAGCCCGATGGCAAGGGAGTCCAAGACGGTAATATGCGAACCGGGCGGCGGTGCTTCATCACTCTTAAAGCGACAACGCACATCTTGGGTCGCTGTTATTATATCCTCACCACTAAGATCGTCCCACAATTTCTTTGGGTGTGTATTGCGCAAAAGTCTTGGGTTTAGCACCAACAAAATTGCCGGTATTGATCTAACACACAAACGGAACCGATCACGCGTTGTCGGTAGCAAATCATTTGTTTGCGGTCTTAAAATGAAACAGAGACGCACAGCACCTTTTGCTGCAACAGTACCCACATGTGGCTTAATGTAATAACGCTCTGGTATCTGCGCTTTAATCTTAAAGACGCATGGAAGGTCGTTTGTGTTGTACAGTACGACGGTATTCTGCACTGCACATCCAGAGTGGGGAGGTGGAAACAGGAGGTGAGCCGGCTCGATGATAATCCACGGAGCAGAAGCGGCTGCACCCGTTATGGCCCATCGTTTCAACCCCCTTGTTCGACCCACCGTACGTGGTACCACATCCGTTTGAGTCTGCATAGTAAATAAAACACTTTTTGATAGTCTTCTCTTCCTCTAATGTTAGATGAGTTTTCTCTCCTGTCCCTATATTGCGTGTGTTCGCACTGGTCGCCTTATGGCAGCGGCGCACCACAGTCGATACTACAATGTTAACAGTAAATAAATAACGAAAAAAAAAGGATGCATTCATGCATACACCTCCCATTTTCGCATTTGCGTATACACGCGCATGTTGGTACGAATAGGCAAGAGAAGGCCAAGAAAGAATTCATGATAAAAAAACCGTACTTCGATCTTCCCCTAAGGTGCGTGTCGAAGTGCAAAAAAAGAAAAAAAGAATAGTCTCACCCATATTCCCTCTTGAATAAAGAATACATGTAGAAAGGTCATTTAAATCCTGGTATACGTGAGTGCATGAAGTAGAAATTTTAGGAGCCAGACACGAGTCCTGTGCAAGACTCTGTTCGCTATAGCGGAAAAAGCTTCCCTGATGAATGAGAAGCTGCAGGCAGCGCCTCACCCCGTCCTCCACGCTCTCCATCGCAAGCTACACCCTTTCGCCAAGTCTTCTTTCGTTATCTCATTCCCTCGTGAAATGCCGTCGGCCGGGTTCCTCTCCGAGGCCACGTACCGCCAGGTTGCCTTCACATCCTGAGCACGCAGCACGTCGTCAATCATTTAGCTTCCATTGCCATGGGGTTCGACTGCGTGTTCCCTTTTTCCACGATGTGCATTAATGTACTGTTCTCCACCCGGATGTCCAGGAGACCATCTACCTGCGTCTTGAAAGCGCGCAATGCCAGCTGCACGCTTCAGCCTGCGCAATCATGTGTGCAGGTCGATTCAATGCACCTCCAGCCGCCAACACTTCCCCCGTATCCTTGAGCAGGAGTCCGCCCCAGCCCTGCACGGACGCTTCTGACACGAGCGTCACGGAACTGGGCAATTCACGTGGAGGATGTGCAGCTCAGTTGCGCAACATGTCGCGTACTCAAGCTTCCCCGATTCGGCATGCTGAGTGCGCCAATTGCACCTTGTCTTATGAGCCAAGCAGTCCTCTATCGACGCGCGAAAGACGACACCTCACTGACTTTAGAAAGAGAATAGTATCTACCTTCCTTCTCCCCTTAAAACAAGATGAAAAGATAAAAAAGAAAACAAGTTATTATGAAACGCGAGACCCTTGATAATATTTCGGTGTCCTGCACCCGAAATCATCACCACTCGTTTTCTCTACCTTTCGATTACTCACGAAAAGGCAGTGCTGAAAGCGACTTTAGGCCGCCTCCCGCGCGATGCGGTTGGGGGTGGGTAGGGCGGGTTTCAGAAAAGAAAGCTTAACACTTACCGAGGAGTCTTTCCGTAAGAGAAAAATTAAACAAGAAAAGTGTAGGCATGTCGATCCATGAAGTCGTCAGGTGGTGCCATTCCTGTCGCAAGCTCTCAAAAAACACAGAAAAGGGATTGGCACGTATGCCAGTGGCGTGTATCATTCCTGAAACGGTTGGCTCCAACTCTTCCAGAGTGCATTCGCTTAGCGGGGCAACGCCCCTCGAAGGACGTACAAACTTTTCACTGAGTGAAGCAGAATGGTCGACGAGGCCAAAACGCACACCAACGAACTCGTACCTTTTTGCCGCCAAAATTGACTCACCCACTATGGCCCCACACTCACCTAAGTTATTCTCAATGACATCACCCCACGATTCGACAACGCGTCGCGGTCCGCTGATAAGAATATTGCCAATCCACGTGTGCATCCGCAGACTCACCGGGGCAGCGTACCGTCGCTTTTCTATCGCGGGATCCCCGTAGATAGTCCGTGTGATGGTGTGCGGTATTTCTGGGCTGCACTTGTAACCCATCGGCGATCTGGCAAACTGCACAAGGTCCCATGCCTCCGCCTGGCATCGGAAACATGCCCGTGCCTTTTTAGGAAGAGCGACCCGGAAAAAGGATGCCTTCGGGTCGAACAGCGAGGCTGTCTCGTCGCGCACTTCTCCCATGAACTGGGAGATGTGACTAAAGGGGACGTCTCCTTCGTATTCATCGTGGTCGCTCTTCTCCTTTGGCCAGCCGACGAATTATCGCCACCAACCCGGAGGCTTTTCTTCCGCCACGGAGAATGAGATCACCCACCCTGCAGTGGGTTCCCTGAAGGCTGGGTGTACGATGCCGCTTTTTTGAGATCTTGTGCATCTCCCACTGGAATCCGCAGGGAGAGTTCTCTGCCGCTCTTGCTGTGGTTTTCTGGTCGCCTCAAGTTGGCCCATACTGCGCCGAGGCGAGAGAGAGAGAGAGTAGTGGCATTCATCCTCCTCCTTTTCTGTAGCCACGCGAGTGGTGTGCATTCTGCGTGTCACGCTGTGGCCTCGGAATATCTGACGCATATCCCTCTTCTCCTCTGGACACCCCCATGGTGCCGAGATCCGACGGTTCAGATCCTCCACATCAACGACGAGAGGGTCGCAGAGCTGTTTAGCGTCGAAGTCCACATGACAAGGTATCGGAGTGTGCTTCGAGGGGGCTCGAGAGGATCGGCATGTTTCCTCAGCTGTGCAATGATGCGGGGATCCGAATTGTTTTCCACTACGGCTGCTGCTGCTGCGTGCACCAGCGAGCCTCTCTTTATGGAATGCGCAGTCAATACGTACGGCCTTAGGATCTTCTTTGCATCCCTTGTGGCGAGGGCTGTTAGCTTCTCATTTTCCTCCAAGTTTTTTATTACCTGCCGCACTCGTATTGCGTCCTTGTCCCCGATGACGACGTGCCTTGCTGCCCTGTACGGGTCGCTCTTGAAAGTTTTTGGCAGCGCGCCCCAATCAAAGAATCAGGGCGTTTGGGTCGTGCGGATGTGGAATGAAGTTTTGTCGCTGCAGGAGGCTTATTTCTCCCCATCGACTGGCGGTTACCAACGCCAGCCGGAACGCCACATGGTCTTTTTTGTCATGAATTGTTTTGCTGATTAGGTTGGGTTACTACTTTTGCATCAGACACACCTGTCGCACGGTGCTTGCCATTGCACCTTTTTGGGGTCCCGCGAGAAACATGTGAGCCTGGGTACGCCCCGCTCCCAGAATTGTGAGCAAACTGCGTGTATATTGTACCGCACTGCTCTTCCCCAACTGTAGACTTGTGATAAAAAGCGGAACGCTCTCCTCTCCGGCCACCAAATCGAGGTGCGCCGCGAAATCGCAGAATCTTCGCATGATCGATG
>JASANU010000844.1:0-83014 GCA_030849675.1 Trypanosoma platydactyli | reverse complement strand
AAACCCTAGAACCCGTAAACCCTAGAACCCGTAAACCCTAGAACCCGTAAACCTAGAACCCGTAAACCCTAGAACCCGTAAACCCTAGAACCCGTAAACCCTATAACCTGTAAATCCCAACCCGTAAACCCTAACCTTGAATCCGGACAGGTTTACTATTTCTCCAGCAGCAAGAACCAAACTTTAACTTTGAAAGAGAAACAAAAAAATGCCGTAACAACTATAATTCCCACAACCCATACCAAGAATACACACAGTCGTTATATTTTACAAAAGACAAGAGGAACAATCCACAGCAACAGTAGCAAAGTGGTGCCGTTGTCGTGACATTTTTTATGGTGCTGCACAAAGCGAGCGACCTGCGCAGTCGAAGGACAATGCATCACACTTTCTATTCATCGCACTGCAGTGCCGACAAAGAACAGAGAGCATTGGATGAGTTTGAAGAAGCGCACTCACATTCCAAGTAGCAAGTGGTGGCGCAGTTGGTGGCTCTGCAAAGGAAGAAAGTGTAGCAGTGGTTTTTTCCTATCCAGAAATTTTCATCGCAAATCACACAGATAGCAGCAGACGGTGTTGACTTTAGTAGCACGCAAAAATAGCGTGNACTACTCCGCACGTAAACAGAGAAGCGGAAACAAGCAGACGCAGCTCAGAAGGCCTTTTCTAACGCTCGCCCTATAACGTGCAAAGAGAAAAAGAGAGAAGAACAGAAGCAGTGTGAAAACAGGCAGAGTTTTTTGTAGACCGGAGTGTGGTGGAGTGCCAGTAGCACTTCACTTCTATCACCAGAGCAAACATTCACACACGAATGCAAAGCGACAAATCTTGTCGGTACGTCACGAGCAGCAGTAGTGTTTTTTCCCCTCCCCAAAAAATAAACCACCAGAAAAACAAATAATTCCTATTGTTTACTACACTTTACCTCTCTGTTCTCTTTTTACTGCTACTTCGACAGGTATCCACTAAGGATTGTCGTCAGGAGATATTGCCACTTGGTATTGGCGCACCTTCTCCAAAAACTCGGCAACTTTCTTGTGCTCCTCATCATTATTCTTGACGGTATTGCATTTCTTCCATACTGTTATTGGCGTACTGTCCCTGTGCTGCACATAGATGATCTCCCATAACAGATCTTTGGAATACCCCTCCCAACTCTCGAACGTTTCAGACAGATACCTCTCGAGCTGCATCACCGTCGAGGTTTCGGTGTGGTGCTCGCCCGCACTCGTCGTCCGCAGACCAACAAGGAACTTCGCTGCCGTCGTCGTCGAATCAACAAAAAAAAAACCATCCACAAGCGGGAAATTAAGCACACATGGCTCGTACAGCACTCTGTGCCGAATTCTTATTTGGTTTTCAATTAAGCACTTTCGTGGTATTTCCTCCGTAATAGTGGGGCGCGCTGCTTTTTCTGTATGCAGAACGCATAGTATTTCCCCTCTTCCTGATGGTTTTAACTCCCTCAGCTTCTTGCACAACTCTTTCACGATATTTTTGGAAGGGAAGCACTGGGATTCGTAATTCTTAGCACAGTGCTCAAGGCTGAGTTTCTAGAAAAATGGAGAAGGAAAAATTCCTTAATATTTACACTGTTTCTCAAAATCACGCATTTCTTTTTCCTTTACAAGTCCTGAAACTGGAGCGGAGCGGTAACTTTCTCCAACATTACTCGGGAAACGGCGAACAACTTGTATAAGCTGCTGTAAAACTTCATGGCTATAAGAGTCCTCCGAGGAGTTCACACAGATGTACAAATAATCTTCTGATTGTCCAACGTATTGTATCGCTTTTTTTAAGGTATTCAAATGCTCCTCATATTTTTTCCTGTCAAACACATAGCGGGGCAGCGGTCCAACGGCAACAACACGGTCCACAACAGTCTGCAAAAACCTATGCTGTTTTTTCAAAGGGAAAGCACGCATCCTCCATGCACACATTGCCTTGATCTCCATCGTAGTAGGGCAGTTGATAATCACTCTGAATACAGTCCTTTCTTTTGCCCAATGCTCGTAGTTGTTCTTATTCGGTGATGTCAACACAATCGCGCCCCAATCCTTAGTAATATCAACTGATGGTGGATTCCCCTTATACACATCGCAGATGACGTAGCCCTTCACACCATTCCATGACATTTTTCGCAGTGTATCCACCGCATCATCCTGCCTTACGTAGTAGAATACATCTCTGGTCATCTTGTCAAACACATACGCCATCTCCCAGATGAAGTACGCGACCACTTGAATTTGCTCAGGGTCGTAGTGCAGCAGCTGGTACAGGAGGTACGAGCCAACGCCAGCAGACTTGCCGATCCCCGGCGTCCCAATCAACACGCGCTTCTTTAGAAAATATTCTTCCCCCTGTGGTGCCAACCATTCCACGAGGTCAGCCTCAACGACGTCCCACACGCGGCGTATCTCTGGGCGAATGTAGCAATCCATCTCGTCCTTCGTTTCAAAGTCCGTATAGGGCCACCCACTCTCTGACCTGAGTACCATCAGGCGCAGGCGCCCACTCACGGTCTCATCCTCACCTTCACGCTGCTCCTGGTGTTGCACCTCTTCCTTCGTCCACTGCGAGGGCGGCTTGGCCCCCTGCACCACCTTCATTTTGAACACTTTATTCTCCTCATCGTCTGTCACGTAGCTCCACGTGGCACGGAAAACAGAGTCAAACACACCTTCCATCCTTGTCCCTCCCGAAACCGCCAAACTCACTGGCAAATCTTGTAGGGCTTCGTCGAGAATTCTCTTCGTGGCAATTCCGATCCCACGTTTCTGCTTTTCTGTTGCACGCTTCCACTGAGAGAGGGTGGACACACCGCGCCTCTCAAGCTCGCGCCCTTCACATTGCAGCTCGTACCTGTCACGTTCTCGCTCGTACCTCTCACGTTCTCGCTCGTACCTCTCACGTTCTCGCTCGCATTGCAGCTCGTACGCCGGCAGACCGAGTATCATCCTGAGCAGATTCTCATCCGTAACAAACATATTGGGATTTTGAACGAAGGCCTGCATGGTGACATTTCGTGTAATCATTTCAGCTGCCTCTTCACCCAAATGCATTCTGACAAAGTCCTTCAGCCTCATGACTTCACTCCTGCTCTCAGGTGCGACGTCGCTGAGCAGCACATCCATCACCCTGCTGTCCATCTTCCACTTCTGCTGCTGCATTGCTTCATTTCGTGCACGCTTTGCATCAGGCCTGTCGACTCTTTGTTCCCCATCATGGCCCATAACGTCCTCCTCGGCACACGTTTCACGGGCTCTCATTTCTCGATTTCGTTCTTCACTCAGGCGACACCACCTCACACCACGCACTCTTTTTATATTTTATACACAACAACTACAAGAACAAAATGAGCAGAGCAGGAACATAAGAACAATGCAGCACAGCTGCTAGCAGAACAGTCTCGCCCACTTTCTCTTAAATAACGAACAAACGTAGAAAGATCATTTTAATCATAGTGTACATGATTAGATGCAGTCGTATTCTCGAAACCAATGGTGAGTCCTGAAGCGAACTCTGCTCTTTATATGGAAAAGGCTTACTGATGAATGGGAAGGTGCAGGCAGCGCCTCATCACTTACCTACCGCGCGAGGCGGAGGGAGCTGGGTGGGTGGGTTGTGCACGCAGAAAATGTATGTGGCGCCACCTGCATGTAACGAAAGTTATTCTAAACGTAGAAGAAAGAAATAAATTATCATTTTCCNCCACCTGCATGTAACGAAAGTTATTCTAAACGTAGAAGAAAGAAATAAATTTTCATTTTCCCGATATTTGCAGCGGGCATCGACCATTCCTGTTGCAGGCTCTCATAAAAAAAAAAAGAAACGGAAAGTCAAACCACGAGTGGGAGCAATTGATACACACACACGTAGTCAAACGAGAAACATTCAACAAAAAAAAAGCAGAAATGCACCCACATACGGTGCAAAAAAAGAGCGTCAAAAAGACAGATCGCCCCACACAATAGGCGCCTGCTGAGTTATTTCCCCAACACACGTACGCAGAACATGCCTGGATACCCTTTCCATCGAGAGGCTGGGAATCTTGACTCAGTTCTCATTTCAATACAGAAGGTGTCGCTGCACCCTCGTTGGCCACAACTTGTAGAGGTACGTTCTTGAGTTAAATCTGCATGACCGGAGGCGACAATTTGTGGAAAGCCGATAAACCCAGGTGTACCGCCCTGACCTCCGCNCCTTTCCATCGAGAGGCTGGGAATTTTGATTCGGTTCTCATTTCAATACAGAAGGTGTCGCTGCACCCTCGTTGACCACAACTTGTAGAGGTACGTTCTTGAGTTAAATCTGCATGACCGGAGGCGACAATTTGTGGAAAGTCGATAAACCCAGGCGCACCGCCCTGGCCTCCGCTTGCATGATGAGAGTGTGGGAGGAGAGCGCCAGCCACCACCTGCCACTTGGATTTCGCCAGAATCGCCAAACAAAAAAAAAGAGCTCCCCACCCTTGTGGGGAGGCATTTGTAATCAACGCAGCGGCGAAAAGTCGTTCGCGTTTAATAGTGGGTACAACATTGCCAGGAGACAACGCCGTAGACTTTCCCCGAGAGTAATCGCCGCACGTGTGAGAAATGGTTGGAAAAAAGCCGTGTAGTGGCCCCAAAATTCATAGCAGACAGCAGCCAGGTTATTATTTAGCAGGGGTATAGTACATACCTTCCTACCCCGTAGGAACGAGATGGGAAGATAATAGAGAAAAACAATTTATTTTGTTTCACGAGTCCGTTGATAAGAGTTCGGTGTCCTGCATCTAAAGTCATCTTCACTCGTTTCCCTAAACCCTGCCATTGCTCACGAAACGTCAGTGCTGCAAGCACCTTTAGGCCGCCTCTCGCTCGAGGCGGTTGGGGGTGGTGGGTAGGGCGGATTCCAGAAAATAAAAAAAACTTGCACTTACCGAAGAGAAGGCTTTTCAGTAAAAGGAAATAAACAAAGAGAATGTATAGTCATGTCGATCCATCAAACCGTCAGGTGCTACCATTCTTGTCGCAAGCTCTCAAAACACAAAAAAAAAAAGAGTGTCTTTCTTTGGAGCTTTTTGGGTGGAATTCAGGATGCTGAAAGTGTTTGGTTTTTGCTCTTTGACGGTTGTCTGATCGATTTTTCTTGAAGATTACAGCTGCAATGGTTTTATCCAAGTTCATTTGAACCGCTGTGGAAAAAGCAGAAATCTACTGCGTTGTTCCTGCTGCTATTGAGAATGTGGTGGCGGACCAAACAGCCAAAGTTCTATGGTCGCGGGTGAATGCTTTTATTCTCTGATTGTTTGGCATGCCTTCATAATTGTCTGTTGCAAGAATTTACTGCACCCTGCGTAAAATTTGTAGACGGCGTGGGTCCGTTATTCTTTTGCTTGAATTCATATTCGCTGCATTTTGCAGCCATTCCTCCAGCAATAAACCCTGGCACAGCCTGGAGTAGCATCGACGTCAGCAGTGCTGTATTTACACCGAAAGGACACTTGTACCGTTCAAAACGCCTTTGTAGTTTTCAGCACATTTATACTCATCGGTTGCGACGTTGCGCTACCGCTTGACGTCCCCAGTTTTTTTCCATTTTTTTATATTACCATGATGCAGCAGTGGAGTATATTCGTCACGTACTGGGGTAGCCGAAGTGATCGACACGCAGAGAAGTGCAAAAAGAAGGAAAAGAAGAAGACATATGGCGCAGCAAAACATTATTGCCATTATCATGTCCAGTGCAAGCACGTTCGGCAAAAGTTTAGTTCTCTAGGGCATTATGAAAGTGAAGGGACGAAAGGGACGTATCGGAGCCGATGATTTGAAGAAAACGAACATCGGTAGGGTGTCTTTGCAGGCACGCGTGCAGCTGCATAAATGACGAGACCACCAAAAATAAAAGACCTCAAAGAAAGTAGAAGAATTGAAACTACATAGCGACCGCATGTCTTTGTCAAGAGTAGCAATGGACGGACGGGAGCACCAGTCATTTATTTTTTTATTTTTTAGATAACCGTCGTCAACGTATTTTCTGCTTCATAGGGCACGTAAGAAGAGGTTGAACATAGCCATATGTACACATATACAGAGAATGGGTTAGCAATAATTAATAAAGTGTCGGTGTGCCGGCATGAGTGTAAATACTATTTGCGTGGCAGTAGAAGTAACGGTAGTAGAATGCAACGAAACAGTAAAGAGAGGTACAGGTGCCCAGTGTGGGAGTTTTCTCCTCGCAGTCGAAGGTTTTATCCGTTACACAAGCCATCTCCGACGCATTCGCGTCAGCAAAATAATCCCCCATATAAGAAGCTCCATAAACAGTGTAACCATTAGTGCGCCAAGAGAAAAACCGAAACCTGAGCCTAGGCTCCCGCAAACGGCATACAAGCCCGTGTAGGTGAGCAACACGTCATCAACGAATGGGAACACGTGCTTTCACACAGGAGCGTTCACGTGTGCCACATCCTCATCGTTGAAGCACAGAGACAAAGGTGCAAAATGGTGAAGCCAGGGCAGTCCACTATAGAGGCGACGCTAAACCCCAAACCATTCGTGCCTACCCCGCATTCTCCAAAGCAAGGGACGTCTTATACCAGCTCATTACGCATGAATACCGCCTCGATTCTCAAGATACCCCACGGGATGTATTGTTTACACTATTTTCCTACCTTCACGAATAAATGATAGCTTCTCGGTGCAGGGAGTCAGAGTCCCCTTCCTTATATTGTAGCAAGAAGTGTTGATGCTGCCATTTGTCACGATTTACCGGCAGCCTTCGCGGGAGCCTACTAGCAGAAGGCCAGAGGCAGTGAATCGTTCCTAGAAGTTCTTTTGACCTTTTCAGCGGTTACCCGTGGCACGGAGCGGCAGCAGTGAAAGTGATCTTCGCGTTCCCGGCGCACCCCAGCTTTGCTGTCACAGGGACACACAATGTCACATCCACCTCTGAATACGGTGTGTTGAAAACGTCCCGAAATCCTGAAGTTTATTGACTCCTCAGATGGAAAAGGAATTTAGATCTTCCTGCAGCGCCATCTACCAGCCATCATTGGGACACCCTTCTGCGTTATATTAGACGGCTTAGAAACCCAAGCCGCTCAGCGAATATACGTTTGCGGTATCGCAGTAGAATGATATACTCATCTCATGGAGTACAATATCCAAATAGCAGCCCTTGACGATGACGAGCGCGGAAGTTGAGAGTTTCGTCACCAGTGTTTAAACGTTGTTGTTTTCCTTTGTTGCTGCGACAAGACCGAAAGGATGACATGCTTCATTTCTCCCTCATAAGGCAGGTGAGAAAGAAAACAGAGTAGGAAATAACAAAAAAAAAAGGAGTGAACTTAGAGAACTCACATGAAAGGATAATCACTGGGACCACCTCCGTCGGTGCAAGTAGATCTTTTATCACCTCCTTCTAAATAAATGAGGAGGCAAGAAGAGTCAGAAAAGTAAAACTCTTTCGTCCAGGATTTATTTATCCAGTTATTTTTTCCCTCTTGCACCCCTTTTGTTTAAAAGAAAAATCTCGTTCAAATGGAAAAAGGCCTTGCGTCATTACATTGTTTCCTGCTGCCTCCAGGCGCAGAAAGGAAAAACCCCAAGAAAGAAGGAAAGAGAAATAAAGAAACAACAAAAGAAACGGGTGACAATACCAGTCCAACTACAGCCATTGTGCATGTATATATGTATATATACACTGGCCCGTTCATGCAAGTGAATGTGCGTCTGTGTGTGTTTATATTGAAAAAAAAAAATGAACGGGCGCATCCTCAGTGTATCCTTCTAATGACGTTCGTTTCGGCGGGCAACAATTTCACTTAACCATTTAGACCTTTTTGCGGCAAACAGCTCTTCTGCGAGGCGCTTCTGAATTTGTGGTTGAAGTGAGTTGAGGCGCTCCGCCACCTCGAGGATGCGAGGGGCACCTGCACTAAACCCACCTTCCTCCTCAGATATGTCAGGCATAATTGCCGTCAGTACTTCTGCACGCGGCAGGTTCGATCGCCGCACCAAACCAGCCAGGTTAGAGAGAATTTTCTCTGCCTTATGGAGCACAGTGTAGGAAAGAGATTGGGAGAGACCGTTGAGCTCCTCAAGAATTGTGAAACGGTAGTTTTTTCGGTTCGAGTCAATCTGCGCTTTGGCACGAAGAAAATCAGAAAGACAGGCGTTGATAAGCACCTGCGAGCCATCATGCCGCCACCCATCCACGATGTCTAGGATAGGAAGCAGAAGACGATCGCAAAAAAGACCATCACGAAGGGTAAAAGAGATATCGTCAACAGAAGTGAATACGTCGCCACATCCACTCAGTGCCACGAACGGGGATCGGGCCTTAAATGGAACAGACATCTCCCCAAGCTTTTGAATAAGTGGAAGTTCAGCACCCCCTGAGCCGAAAATGCGCTGTTTTTTTCCACCTATTCTCATGTAGGGAAGACGGAGAGCAGTGCTCGGTTGCACTTCCAAGCCTTCACCCAGGTGGTTATAAAAAGAGGACAGCATCGCAAAAAAGTCCGTGTAATCGAGAGCGTTCACCAATGGGGAACAGATGTTGATAGGTGAAAGAACCACACGGTGTTGCTTGGTGCCTGTTTTGTCCTCCCACAGGGCAGTTACCGCTGGGTCGAGGAGAGCAGATCGATGCACCTCAAGTGGCACACCACATGTCTGATGAGTGGAGAAGAGATAGGCAAGGAGTTCTGATACGGGTTCATCCATCACATTGCTGTGCAGGTTCTTCTCGTAGGCCGGCAGGTATTGAGCCTTGTGGAATACACCAGAAGTGAGCATTCGGATGAAGGCGAACCCTTCATTACCCACATGAGCCTCGCGAAAAACGTACATCACGTCCTGCAATAAGGAACCAAGTGAAGAAGTGTGCTCCTTGAAATGCAACCCCTCCTGTTGGAAGAAACCAAGCAGCATCTGAAGGAACTCCACAGTAAATGCCTCCATGTTGCCACCTTCAATTGAGGCACGTCCCTGGAAGAAAAGTGGGTTGACGCACAGGCGTTCTCCCATCCTCAGCACATGTTTTTTCCACCCCATTTCATTTTTCAAACGACGAAACGTGTTAAAATCGTACAACTGAAGAAGGCGTAGCTGCGACATGGGGTTCATCTGCACATTCCCCTTTATAACTGTCATACTGCTCGTCATGAGACGTTTAATGCGCCGCACGGTTATACCCACAAATACCAAGTGACCCAAATAATCGAGACCACGACGGCCTGCGCGACCCATCATTTGGCGAAACTGTGTAGGGTTAAGAAGGAAATGATCACCAGCCAGTACGACTGAGCGACAGGGACTATGGATACCCAATGCTAGTGTTTCTGTGGAGAAAATTACACCACAATGTCGTCCACGGAACAACCGCTCCACGTGACCACGAAGCTTTCCCTTTACACCAGCGTGATGCATGCCGATTCCGCGCTTGAGGGCACGAAGTAGCAGATCTTCTCCCTCCTTCTCGCAGTCTTCCAGCATCGATAAAACCACATTCGGCTCTACTGTGCACTTGTCGCCAATGAAAGTGAACTCGGGAAGCACATCAGGAACAACAAACAACTCCTCGCCTCCCTCACCACCATCACTCAAGTCACGCTCGGAAACCTCCACATTGCCGTCATCTCCAGTTGTTAGCCGCTTCTGTTTGAGTGTCGACTCGCGTTGTTTACGTCGTGCTTCCTGCGCTGCTGCAGCACGTTCCATACGAACCTTGTACTGAGCGAATTCCTCTGTCTGACGATAACGCAATTCCGCCTCTTCAAGGTGGTCCACAATGTATTTGACGAGATCACCGCAGTCCTCCGTCTCAAAACTGAAGACAATAGTCGGTCCCATGTTACGCACAATAAGTTCACGCAACACATTAAATATATGCTCACGAATGTATTGACGTGACCCTGGAAATGAAGGAATTGTCATGGAATCAGTCATTTTGTCTGCATCTTCTTGCTCCTTGAGAACTTTCTTCTCCTGCTCCTTTTCCTCCGTCGCACCCTTCTTCATTTTTTTATTCATTGAATCCATTGCATAAAGTTCGAGCGCCTGCTCACTTTCATTAAGCTGCTGTGAAAAGGCGAGGAGAATGCTCTCGGTTGCATGTTTCATAGTGGAGGTGAATTCCGATAATTCATCATCCGTTAACTCATCCAGTTGCTCATCACCATCGTAAGATAAGGTGATCCAGTACACAAAGTCATTCTTTACACTTGTTTCATACTGTCGTGCGCGCTCTTGCGTGATATAGGTGTCCGACTCAAAGTACTTATGGGGGTCAAGTTCCATTAGTTGCACTCGCATCGCCCGCACAAGCGGGAGCGACGACCATCTAGACCACACAATCTGATTAAATGTCAGATGCATCTTCTCAAAGAGCGAAACCACCTCGCTCGGCACGAGAGTGATGTCAGGAGGAAATCCAAGGAGTAGCTGATCTGTCGTGAGAATTGAAAGTGGGTGAAGATCTTGTATGTAACGATTATTGTAGGGTGCGGTAAGCTTCTTGAAAGTAACCCCTGACCCGATATCAGGGAGATAAATGTACTTTTTGATATCATTCCATCGTTGGATTTTCTTTCCTTCCGAAGGCAACACATGGACGCTGAAATCACGGGTTTTACCGGAAACATCCTCCATCTGTTCTTTTAAGCGATCCTGCACGCGGTTCAGCCAACCACACAGTTCCTGTGTCTCACCTAATGTGGCAGATAAAGCAACAAATGGACACGGAAGAAGAGCCAAGATGCGCTCCCAGACGTCCCCATTGCCATTGCTCTCCATGGTATGAATTTCGTCAAGAATAACATAATCGATAAGTTCTACCCAATCTGCATACTTGGGCGACAAAAGCATCGTTTCAAACGTCTCGGGTACTGTGAGCAACACCTGGCAACTATCGTGAAACTGATGATAATCGGCACCACCCAAAACACCGTAGATATATCGACCAGGGTTCTTGTACTTTTTCAATCCGTAGCGGGCACAAACATCAGCAACAGCTTGGTTAATTAGAGCCCGTACCGGGGCAAGATACACAACAACCTTCTTATTTGAGCGACGCAGCGTGTTGTACATGCAGTAGTACGAGATGAAGGTCTTACCAGCAGAAGTGGGAGCGCATACTACCGCGCTTCCACGACCGTCAACAATGTCAAGCAATTCGCGTTGCCAGTTATCAGGATTAAAGACAACACGGTAGTCGCGCTTTCGAACAAAGGGGCGCTCAAGCAGATGACCCATGTGGATCAACTGTAGCATCTCTGGCGTCTCAAAGAGCTGCTTGCTGCGTGGCAACATGCTAGGCAGAAGAGTTCCAGTAGCCTTCTTCTGCCAAGATGTGATAGCCTGATCCACCTTCGCATAGTAGTCATCGGGAAAATCAAAGTGCGCAAGAGCAGAACGAACCGTATCAAGATCCTCTGGAGATATCTGCAGCCCCTCGTCCCGTATAACTGACAACACTGAGTGATGACAAGAGAGAAAAAGTGGAATGGCCATAGAAATATTTGGTGACTCCTGTGCAAGCCGGGCACGATCACGCTCAATGCGCCAGTTCTCAAGGAGGAGCTTCACGACACGACACTTGAGTTTCATTTGAATATGAAGCTCCACGTAAGAAAGGTAAACCCAACGCAGATACGAGATAGCCTCCACATATGACATATCAGGTACTGCTTTGTGGAGCGGATCGAGCTGTCCCCAGTTCCCAACCTTGTCCACTTCCTGAGCAACGAAACGGTCAATAATGTTAAAGCCATGCAGGACGCTTGCCTCGGGTTTTACGTCCTTTTTCTTTACAGCAACGGTTTTACGGTCCTTCAGCGCGGGGTCATCGAGTGCAAGTGCGAATTCCACTTCCCGCAGCCCACTAGATGCGACAAGTAAACGCCACATGGCAAGCTTCAGTGGTACTTCGTTGGGGCTTTCAGCAAACGAAAAACGTGGATCAAAGCACTTTCCAATGTTTGCTTGAGCGAGACGTGCAATAGCGACCTTTAAAGTAGCAATAGCCTCGTCACGGTCCTTATTGGTGGTGCGGCCATGGGAGAGGTCCAAATTACGCAAATGTTGATCCATCTGTTTACACCAGTTTCGAACGGCAATAGAAGAGGCGTTCACATTGCCACGTTCACGGATTTCATCTTCCCTGCTGCGTACTTTTTTATTACGCTGGCCGGCGTGCTCCTTGGTTGCCTTTTTCTTCGCCGTCACTGATGCGGTTCCTGCTACCCCGGTCGCTGTAGTGGTGTTGCTGCTGGCATTATTGCTATTGTTATTATTAATATTATTATTGGCATTTCCACTGCTGGTATTTTCATTATCAGAGTCATTGTCGGAGCAGACAATAGCCAATTCTTGAGCTGCAAAACCACTAATACCCATTGACTGTGCTTGCAGAAACGCATTGCGTACAAACTTTGTATTGAGCTCCTGAGCCTTCCTGACCTCCTTTTCTGTCATGACTCCTTTTGCGAGAGCCTCTCCGTCTGCATCGGTAACGTCGTTCAGCTTGTCAAATGGAGTTGTGATGTCCCAGCCGCCTAGTTTGTTGGCGGCACCAAAAGAGGATGGGTACATCTGGCCAGCACGGTGCGTAGCGGCACCAAATGAAAGGGCAAGCCGCTCGACCAACTCGTGAGAGAGAGGCGAATATGGCTGCAGTTCCGGCTTCGTTGGGGTTCCGATGGGTGGTAAACTCGCAAACGGTGCATCAGTAATAGAGACGTCATTATCATCAGTGATTGCCCTCCAGATGTGCGTGACATCCTCAGTCCCATCCGCATCCAGCAGATTACATGGAGCTGTTGTGCGCAGTTGCTGCGCGATGGCACAAAAGAGGTGACCATCCATGATATCAAACTCTTGCCCACGCCCCTTGCTGCACCCGGCGTGGCGCAGAACTGCAAGCAGATAGGGAGCCATTTCTGAGAGAAAAGCTGACAGCACGGCATTAGGCATTACGGGCTGCGCCCGCACCTCACTGTTTAGCAGTCCTGTTACATACGCCGTTATCACAAACGCCTCACAGAGCTGTCGTTCTTGCTCACTTCGTTCCATGGCGTTGAGGTAGGCATGTACTGCCGCATACACAATTTTCTCTCGATACGACACCTCTTCTTCAAGTAGATTCAGTGATGTGACAGAGATGGTGGGTAAAGAAACTTCATGTTCCATTGATTGCGCCATTGCACGCACTTCCGGCTCAATCGCCACGGCACGCTCATAACTCAATCCGTCAACGCGAACCGTGAAGACAACCATGGCGTTCTCCTTGTAGATGATACGTGACGAGTAGGCCACCTTAAGTCGCTGCGTCGCTGCCCAGAGCCGCATGCACCGGTAATACGTGGCAGCTTTGTCGCCCACTGCCGTATCTTCAACAATGCTCCGGTACTCACGCCTCATCTGCGACACATTTTTTCCCTTCTTTCCACTGCCACTGTCCCCACCATCAATACTCTTTTGGTTGTTGATAATGTCATGTTCGGCCGCTGGGTTCTGAAAGAACGCCTGTAGTGGGGTGAGAGAACCAAGTTGTTCACCATCAGACATCATGAAAAACTCCGGCTCCCAGTGCTCCATGTGCGCTTTAAAGGCTTCAGAGTGGTAGCTTGGAAAGCTGTAAGTCGAAAAGTCAACATCTGCATTGCTCTCACTGATGCTCAAGAGGGCGAGCCGCAGATTTTCACGCAGGAACAGCTTTGCTGGCGCTGCTTCCCACATCCACAGCATGGATTCAAAGAATATAACCTGAAAGTGTGCACCTCGGGCCTGCATGTCACGAAGGAGTTTTTGTGCATTGTACATAACGTGCAGCGGCTGAACAAGATCCCAGTCTACACAGACAGGTGATAATGCAGTCATAAAGAGTGAGTCGCCATCTATGAAAAACATCTCACTCGCGCTCAGGTGTAGGAACATATCACACAAATCCGGTCGTACAGTACAATATTGATAATCCACTGCTATGCGAAGGAGTTCCTCATCAATTGCGGAGTGAATCTCTGGTTTTCCCATCTCCAGAGCTCCAATGAGAAATTTCCACACAAGTCGTTCTTCTTCCTCTGCCTTTATTCTTCCAATATCAAGATTCTTCGGCTGCTGTTTCGTTCGGAGTACTGCGTTGCAAACACGCTGCAGTGCACCACGTCTGCGTGAATCCTGAATGGCAGCCACCTCATCGGTGACATCCTTGTTGGAATCTACCGCAATTGTTTTTTTGACAAAAAGAGCCTTTACCTTATCCACATCGTTCATAGAGAAGCGTGTGTGGAACTCATTGTCGCAAAGAAAGTCACCAAAGACCGTGATGAACTCGCGGTACTGAGATGACATGCAAGTAGAATGCTTGCAAAACTCAAAGTGGGATGCCGAAGAATCCGAGGTACCTTACACACACGCAAACGATCTCCCCACAACTACTTCTACGGCTCTCACTCTTGTTGTTTCTGTTTCCAACCCCCTCGTCAACACCTGTGACTTGAAAATAAAAAAAAACCTTGCTTGATAGCTAGCTGAAAAGAAAAAAAAACTGTAAGACAAACCCAGAAAAGAGATAAGAGTAAAAAAGAAAAAGCACCTGCTTCACCCACTACGGCAGTAACAACAAAGAGAGCAAAAATCAGAATTGATAAATCTAAAATTTACTCCTAGGAAATATGCTACTGCAGGTAAACCGTCACCCCCTTTATTCATCTCTGTACATGTGTGTGTGTGTCTACACGCTTGTAACCTTTATATCGCCTCTTAAATTTAAAATGTGTATCACGCATCACGTACACTACAGATGCTGAAAAAAAAAAATACGGGGGACATCAGAAGCAACAGTAGCACTGCATCTGTAGTCAACAGTTTTACCCCACGTGATTGCCATACTCTTAAACAGAACGACGGGAAAGGCACACAGAAGCACCCATGTGACGCGAAAGGTTTCTACTGGCGCACTGCACATCAGAAGAAGCGAAAAAGCAAGTGGGAAACATGCAACAACAATAGCCAGCAAAAGTGGTAGCATCAATGTACTACTGCAATAAGTGTACTTGGATTCTTTCTTTGAATATTTTAAAGAATTTTTCTGTATGAAATGAAAACGCTGCCATAAAATCTCGCTGATGAGCAGCACATGCAGCAGCAGTTCTAATACGCAGCACCAACCGTTTATCAAAGATATATCGTCCTCCGTGTTAGAAAACCAAAAATTTCGTAATACAAAGAACGGATAAAGGTTCAGCATGTGAACCAGGGCGTACGCGGCAATCTGTGCATGGCGGTGGGTGATCATGGAGTAAGAAAAAAAAAGCACATCATCCTGTAGTGGTACACACAACGGGGGGAGAAGAATAGAAAGAGTAAACCAAACAAACGCGCGACAACACAAACCAGTAGATGGTGGCCACCCGCAGAACAGAGCAGCGGAGAGGTACAACAGAAGTGGGAGGTTGTACCAATACTGCAATACATGTCGAAGTCCTTTGAAACGAAGCGTCCGCTCACGCAACCACAACCGCAGCGTCATCCATCCACGTGTGCTTACAGACAACAGTAGGTACAGTAAGTGGTAAGTAGCAACGCCAAAAAGGGACCCAAGGAGCGCTGGGCCCAAAACCGCGATAAGAGAACAAATCAGCACACAGCATCCTATCTCCTGATTGCAAATAAGACTGTCAGATACCCATGGAAATCTGCATCCATCTTGGTCAGGAAAAAGACAGCAGGGTAATTCAACCATTAGCAATCGGCTAATAATACAAGTAAGAACAGTGATAACCACTACACTCAACACAGGGGCTTTCAGCAGCGCCTTCCATTTAATTGCGAAGGTGAATAAATAAGAGCTGCAAGGCTTGTAAAATATGAGTCGGCGATAAGTGTGAATCATGCATTTCCGCTCACTGTCCCCAACAAGATGGGGAAATAGTGAGTGAATGGGTGATATCAAAAGTGCCATATAATATGAAACCACAGAAAAAGGAAAAGTGTGTCTCGTCATGCTCAATGATGCCCATTGCGACAAGGAGATCCCTTTATTGGTAGTTGGCAAATACTCAGTACTTCCCTCTCCTTTTGTACTCAGTTGACATGGCTGTTTTTTTCGTTGCGGCGCACGTGAACTTTTAGTCGAACTGCTTAAAATGAGGGAGGCTACAAAATTCGCAACACAATCTTTATATAGAGCACCATTATGCGAGTACATTCTCCCACATACAGCAGGATCCTCAGTGTAAACTACACTGTACTCTGGTGCGTCACACATCTTCGGGTCAAGACGCGTTAGCCCCTGCTCCACCTGCAAATCCAACGCCCCAGATGTGATAGACACAAGGTGAGACGGGAAGCACTGCTGGCACCCCGCTGAGAAGCTTCCTTTCGCCGACGTCCCCCAGAGAGTCGTGTATACATCCAGCATTGGGGGGTCGAGGAAAAGAGGAGGGTAACGGTGCGGCGAGTTGATAGTGATGATGTGGTCGACCAAATGTGGCATTCCAGACGATGTCTGCATCATTGTGGCGACGAGGTGCGCAACCACACCACCCATGGAGTGCCCTATGAACCACACAGTGGTGCCACCATGCTGTCTTTTTCCCTTCTCCTTCAAGTTTTCTTGACTGTTTAGCAGTGAACTCACCGCCTGCGAAACAAAAGCAGCCTGTTTTTGAAGAAGCCTGCCACGATGAACATTTGCCTGCATTTTAAAGTCGAATGAGTACACTGCTTTCACATCACTGCACTGCTGTAACACAGTGCACCCCAGTCTGACACCTTGTTTGTATGATCCGCTATTTCCATGAATAAAAAAGACAAGTGTACCTGCATCAGTTTTTTTAACAAATTTTGTTTCACCCCAACAATCAATGCGGTGTAACGCGTAGTGCTGTGTAGTAGGGTCAGCTTCTCCATTCGTCTTGTCTTCTTCTTCTCTTGGCGCATTAACATTTACTTCCCCGCGAATTGTGAACACCTTCGTGTCCACATACCAAAAATTTATGCCAGTAGCACGGTTAGGAATGTCGGCATCATTTGACAAAAACTTTGGCAGTAGAAATGCCACCACAGAAAGAGAGAACAGAAATGTCGCGACAGAAACAAGCAACGTGCACCCTTGCACCACCGTCATTCTCCGGAACGCTTTCGAATAATTGTTGTAACGCTCCTTCAGCTCTACACGCAGAACTTCACTGCGACAAAAAATTTGGCTAATATTCAGCCAAAAGTTGTGTAAACTACCCAACATTATCATAAATGCATCAAATTAAACACTACCTTCTTAAGAAAGGGAGGTAGATGTGTCTCAGAGTTATGCACCAGCTTGTTAGAAGAGTGAAGTAAAAAAAAAAAAAAGTCCAAAAGAAGTTCATTGCTACATGCGTAGCCCATAGCAGAATCACAACTAGCCTAGTCCCCCCATCCTCAATAGTTACAGAGAGGCACAGCGGCAAGAATAACCCAGACACCTTCTTTTCATCACTGCCTCTCTATATGTATCAAATTCGCATGCCAGGCCGAACGAAAGTAACAGAAAAAAAAAAAAACGGAATAATTCGTGCATCTCTATCCGCAGTAAATTGAGAGGGAGAGATAGATGGAAGAGAGGAAGGAAAGATGTAGTGAAAGAACATGAGTGTATTTAATGCCCCTTCTTTTGTTTGTTTGTCACAGTCTCCGTTCTTGTTGGTTTGCCTTTCGTCATTGCACTTTGGATGTCACTTTCATTGGGTTGCTCTTCTTTCCTAAAGTGTGTGGCAGTTGCTATAGCCCTCATAAACCTCATGCACGCACACACACAAGCACACAGTGTTAACACACCTGTTCTTATTTTTCTCTTCGGTTCCAGGCAAAATAAAAACACAACAAGGCCTAAAGTATGTTCCCGCATCGCACGCACAGTATCCCAAAACCTCGAAGAGCAACATATTTCTATCCGGCTCGCGCCATCAAAAGCAATGTGACCTTCAATACGTGAGGATCCATGGTAATACAAACGGGAGTGCTCCAGACGCAAGCTACAACAGTTCCTAGTCCACGTAAGCATTCCAAGTACTTCTCTCGCCAGTGGATAGCCAGCCGCACCATGGCACCACATTGCCCCTGCGGGTTTGCTAATGTCCTGGCTCACCCCCATCATCTTTTCATCTTTTTTTCTAAGACTTTTGACAAAGAAACTCTTGCCGGCTAACCCCAGACACTCCATTGAACGGTCCTCACTGCCAGTGCATGACTGTCCACTCTGCATAAAACTTCGGAGAGGCTCGTGAAGGTTTTTGTCTTTATACGAACTAGAAAACCTTGTACGGCATAGGGACGCCTCAACATAGTTCTCACCAGCCCCATTCACTAAGGATGAATACAACGGTAAAGCTGTCTTCAGCGTTGTGACGACCATCCTTTTCTTACCCTTAGTCACAGAGCTCCCATCATCTTTGCAACACTTCTTAGCCCTCTTACCAGCAGCGTCTCCACTCACGTTTACAGGGTTACACAGGTAACAGGGATCTGTCAAGGCAGATTCGCTTCCCTTGTTAACGTCACATGGGAGAATAAGAGACAAGTCACACTCTGTAAGATTAATAGTGGTGTAACTATACAGAAAGGCTTCTCTCCATGTGGAGTAACTTCGACACCGGGTGAGTGACATTGTTGCACGCTCCGAAACCACTGCCGGCCCACCTACTGCGCCCACAAAGGTACTATCCACGGCCTCCAGCGTACCACCTCCCTTAATGAGAACCGCTTCCACACCAGCAAATGAACAGCGTGAGGCGAAAACATTAGAATCATCCAAGACTACAAGCTGACGAAAATGTACCCTCTCTGCAAACAAGGAAGATGCATATGCAACCTGCACACGCAGGGGAAATATGGCATTACTAAAAGAGGGTTTGATCAGCCCCTCCATGTCCCCATCAGAACGAGCACCGCAACTAACTAGACTGTTTTTCTCTTTAACTACAGCACAAGTCTCACCACCCTCCATGCAACTTTTGCATGGACGCAGGCTCATTGTCTGTGAGATCACACTCCGCTGATCGATTGGCGCCGTTAGCACCCCACAAATGGAAGAGACACATTCACAGTCAGAGTGCACAGAGTCAGCTGTATCACATATCTCACCTGTGGCCCCCCGCCGTAAGGTGAGATGAAACCACCTTGTCTCGCCACGCGAACCACTGGTTCCAAAGAAACTTCGGTCACCATAATGTACACTTCCTGACGAGCGTGGTGAAGAGCTACCACTATTGATTTCACCAACCGTTTCCTGACACACCTGCTGGAAGATAACTTTATGCAACCGCACTTTTACCTTACACCCCTTTGCGGCAATAACCGAAGGTTTTGGTGTCTCACTAGAGAGATCAAAAATATCACCTTCACCACTGCAGACAGAGCTCCATTTATTCTCCCATTCTCGTTGTTCTTTGCTTCCCCCTTTATCCTTTGTTACCCTATCATACTGGGACACTACACGCTGCCTCTCTTCATAAAGAATAAGACATAGGTTCATCACGAGATTTCCAGAATTCCTAACGCAAATGAGGCTCTGTGGAGGTAATGAGTACGCAACCGACGATGATAATCGTGACAAAGACGTTGATATGGGGTAGAGGACAACGCGATCGAGAGTGCAGTCTCCATCTATCTGCACTTTTCCCTCAAGGAGGTTGCAGACGGTGTGTAAACTAGGAGCATGGGAAGTCATCTTCACGGTACCTCCACGGTGTACAATCAGCGAGTACTGACCAACGTGTTGAGCACGACAGTCCAAAAGATACATTTGAGACCCCATTAGTGCGTTAAAGGCCACATTGCAGTACTTGACAGTACACTGGCGGAGGTCAGCGTTAGCGCCATCACCACAGCTTACTGCACACTGAGCCCCGCCTCCGAAGGTCGCATTGCGAATCAGTGCAGTTCCCTTGTCCATAGCAAAACACGAAGGAAACAGACCTAAGGGGGTGATTGAATCGCCTGTAAACATCGACTGCGATGGTAGGAGCTGCTGCTGGGTAAAATCCTTGGAAAATTTAATATCCAGCATACTATCTTCCGATGTGTCACACCTCGCGCCATCATAGACATAGAGGCCAATTCGGGAAAAGCCAGTCAACTTTACATGACCTTCCACGTGCACAGTACCATTACGGCACTCGATACCGTACATACGGGCTATGTAACTACCGCGCCTTACAGTGCACGTGCCGTTAGCAAGCACAAAAATACCAACGTGGTTGCTGTTAGTACTGCAGCGTGAGAGCTGACATTTTGCGCTGTCCACCGTAAAACCATTTACAACGTGTTTTGCTGTAGAGTGCGATGCCTTCAACTCAGTATCAGGACCGATTGCAGCGTATCCAAAAGTCACATGCCGTACCTCGCAGCCAATCACAACACAATGACTTCCCGACCACGCCTTCACACCGGAACTTTTTTGAAAACCATATGAGTGATATTGAAGGGGAAAATCCTCAGCTAAGGTTGAAGCAGTAAGTACAGCAGCACTTCCTGCGTTTCGGTTGCCATTCTTGGTATGACTGCTACAACCAGATGCACGTGCTCCCAACACAGATGTAGAGTTCAAAGAGCTCAATCTCATTGATGAAGGTACTTGACACAATAGTCCCCATGACGAAGGAGTAGCACCAGTTGCAGTAGTGGTGACACTCATGTCCACAATGCACCTCTCCAAGACAAGACGCCCCCCGTTATAGCATGTGAATCCGCTGTCAAGACCACGCTGCACGACCACCTGAGTGCAAACAGTATCACTCGAGCGGCTTTCCAGTCCATTCACATAACCTCGAAAAACGCAAGGCAGACCACCAAGGATATTTCCAGAGGCGTTCGTATTGTCTATCAAAAGTGTAGATTGATTAAGCGCAAACACACCAACGTGTTCTGTGTCGGCACCACAGTGATGCAATGTGCAGCGAGCATTATCAATGGTAAATCCATTCGTCCCACCGACAGAAAAGCATTTTTCAACCTGAACATCAGATCCTTGAATAGCTGCAAACCCGAAAACACAGTCCATAAGTAGACAATGTTGAACATGTGCCTGGCTGTTTGCAACCTTAATTCCACACGGCTGGTAAAATGACGTAAATGTGCTCCACACGATACTGTCGGTTAGGGTAAGTGACCCTTGGTCATATACGTAGATGGATGTGTCTTGTGCATCGGCGAGTACCACTCCCTTTGCCTCCATGTGAGCACCACGAACTTCCAAACTGAATAGCCCACCTACGAAGGAAAGTGGAACCGTAACTTCCGCACGACAAGAAGTGGAACACTCCCTTATTTTGCCGATAAAGGTGGCCGCAGGGCAAATGCTATCCACTATCTTACAGTGGTCATCCATCACATTTTCAACATCTTCTGCAGTTGTGTCTGCCTCATTTATACTGAAATATTTATCGGGCCTGTATAAAAAGCTCCATCTTTTACTGTCATTCCCACTACGATATTTTTGAGTAGTATGTATTTCATTAAGAGATTCATCGTATCGCACTTGAACTCGGTGTTTTTTTGAATTCTTACGCGAAAGTAGTAGTAGAGAACATCTTTCCTCAAATGAGATTTGATCGACCTCACTTCGAATTTCGCACTTCGCCTTATTGAGGGCAAAAACGCCAACATGATTGGTATGTGCAGAGCTGTTTTCAATGATCACGGAAGAGGCATCAATTGTATAACCGTTCACCACGTAATCAGCGTGACAACCATAGAAATGAACTACAGAGTGAGCAATGACAGAAAAACCAAAGTAGAGACGCCTTGCAAGGCAATGACAGACCGTGACAACACCCCCAAGTTCCACGTTAAGACCGGTAGGACGGGTAATGTCAGACACATGCGGTTCCAGATGATTACCACCGTATAAACACGTGTTTACCAGGTGAGCTCGACATCCAAGTACGCTCACAGCACTGCTAATTCCAGAAAGAATTTCAGAGTCAAAAATCTCCACTGAGGCGTCTTGCTCTGCAAAAATTGTCTTCTCAGTTCCAAAGGGTGCAATGCGGCAACCGCCCTGAACACGAAGGAAGCCACTGTTTGATACTAGAATAAATGCCTGAAGAAGGGATGGAACAGTGGGACTCATGGAGAAAGAATGATCTTTTTCAATAGGAATGCGCTCTTTTTTTTGCACCGTTGTGCCATCAGAAAATTCCACAGTGGATGCATCAAGGATGAGAATTCCATCACGGCGTTCCTCTGGGCCGTCGACGTACACGTCACAGCGTGAGAGCTGTACACGGCCTTTACCCTCAGAAGAGAAATGTCCAACAAATGAGCAATCGTGCATCTCAAGGGTGCCCAAGACTGTGAGAGCAGCATGCACAGTAAGGTGCTGGAGTCGCAACGTGCAGCCGGCTGGGATCACACACGGAGCATTCGGCTTCAGGCGTTGTTGTATGTTTGGAATAATATCCTCGTGAGCTGTGTCAATCACTTGATTGCTTGTCAATATGAGAGTGGTAGAAGTACGTTTAACTTTCCTCTCGCCAGTGTCAATTTCTCGGTGCCTTTCCTCTTTCAGAGCTGACTCTTGACGTGCATCAAGGGAGAAACCACTGACAATATCACCTTCACTATCGTTCTTTTTCTTGTCATTATTACAGGGGGCAGAGACTGATAGTAACGGGGAAGACACCAGAGTCTCACTCGATGAGACACATTGCCGGATAAAACCTGTGGTATTTGATTGGTTGGCCACAGGAAATGCATTTCTAAGAGAATCATTAATATTGCCCCCACCAAGCCTCGTCAGCCGATGAGCTGGTCCCACTGCTGCCTCTTGAACTTTTGGTGACAAGCTTTTCTCTCCATCCTTTACTAACTGAAGGGGTTTTAACGTCACTGTGTATGACTGTGAAAGATGTCCGACATGCGGAAGAGTGCAAGATACCACATCATTATCCGAATCCACGAGATCTTTGGACAGTAACGAGGACGGAGAAGCTCGTTGCAGGTCCAACTCAGCCTCCGTTGTCACTTCATCCCCGAGGAAGAGACGCTGAAGTTCTTCACGAGAGCGTACCACTACCTTCTTTACCCGCACCTCCCCCCCCACGTCGCTGCTTTCAATTCCTACTGCCTTGGAGGATGTGAAAGAAAAGAAATGTGCATTCACACCATTTCTGAATGCCGAATCCGCCCCAGTCTCTGCCTCCGTCGCCATCAACAACTCATCTTCCTTATTTTTTTTCTGCTTTTGAAAGTGGAGACGCAGTTCATTTGCAGCATGAGTTCGGAAAAGGTGTGGGTGCGAGTGCCTAATATGATGTATCCCCATATCGTGTTCCTCCCGCGTGTATGCCGAAATGGTTGGTGTTTCCGGCAAGTAACCCTCTACACCATGGGCCATTAACAGCGGACGTGTTTCATTACCCCCGTTTCCGCTGACGTCAAGCTTTTGCAGTGTGATCTTCGTGTCATGACTGAATGGGTTGAGTGTTACGTGGAGGGAGCGGAAAAGCATAGATAGACCCTCCGCATCCACCGTCCACTGCTGCGACATGAGCTCTAACGAGCATATTGCCCCATGATGTATGAATGTCCCAACAAGTCGTGGTGCAATCACAAAAACAAGAGGCATACGTTGCAACTCTTCAAGGAAGTAAACACGAAGCGATACAAAGAATTCCGCCTTGTTCTCATCCTCATACCGTAGCAATACATACCAGTTTGTCAAGTCATCTTCATCGATGAGATCGATCAGTGCGCAACAGTCCCCAAGAAGACTTCTAATGTCTTTGCGGAAATGCGTGTAGAGACGCTGAAGACGCTGCATGTACGAGACAGTCATGGTTGACATCTCCCACCAGCTGAAGTATAAAGCAATAGAAAGTAAACGTTGTTGTTCGACGTGATGATGACAGGAGCAGCAAAGGAAAAAAAAAAGTCTCTTTTCTTCAGACGCCACTCACCCCACTTGGCTGATTACAACGCTTCAAATCACCAAAACAACGAGCCTGTGCTTTCGTTGAAGTTCCTCTCTTTGGTTGTTGTTGTTTTTTAATGACCTCAAAGTGTTTCACCTTTCCCCCTCTCTCTCCCCCCCCCTCCTAGTGCCCCTTTGCTTAATCCTTGTATCCTCCCCTTTGTTCTCGTGCTTCTGCTGCGGGTGGAAGGGAGACACCAGTGCGTGCGAGAGGGAGGAGTCCTACGCGGGGAGGCAAGAAGGTGGAAACGGTAGTGGAACGAAAGAAGAGGAGATCAGACACTTTTCTCCCCTAAGAAGCACAACAAGCACACATACGTATGCGATAAAATCCCACGCACCCCCCCCCCCAAAAAAAAAACAAGAAATAACCCTCAAAACAAAATCTGTACGCATTGACAGGCTGCTTCACACACACACACACACATTAAAAAAAAAAGATAAAGGTAGGAAGAGAAATAAGCACTGATATTCATTCAGCAATTCAGGATCAAACTACTTCTACTACTCGGTAACGGTGGTTGGAATCTACAACGTCGGTACTGCCTATCATCAGCACTTCGTTGTCTTCTTTTCACTTCTTCACCCAGCCGTCACAGACGTCAACCCACTCGATAAAACGTGAAAATTGCTCCAGCTCGTCAATACTTATCGGTAGAGCGGTGTTTGCTGTGCCAGCTGCAGGATAAACAGTTTGGAAACGACGGAGCGAGACGTCAAGATATACCCTCACCCCATCATTTACACCGAAGGGACATACCCCACCAATAGGGAACCCGACCACAGTTTCGACGTCTTCACGCTTAATCATCTCTGGTCGTCGAGCAAACTTGTTGCGGTACTTACTTGCGTTGATTTTAGCGTCCCCCGAGGCAACAATTAGTATTGGCTGATAGTTCCCCGACTCCTTCTTTGAGAGGGTAAGACTAAGGGACTTGGCAATCATCGCGGGGATGCAGGAGAGCTGCTCTGCAGCGAGTTCCACTGTTGCACTACTTGTGGAAAACACACAAATTTTAGGGATAATGTGACCTGCACCACATGTGAGGAGGTATCGCCTCACCTTTTCCGCCCCCGTTGCATCACCCACGTCTGACACGTTCTTCTCTTCTTGCATAGCGGCAATGGTGATCATGACAATGGCCTGCGTGAAAGAAACAAAGAAACCCGATATCTGCAATCTATGTGCACACACACACACACACACACACACACACACACACACACGGTGCTGTGGTTTCTGGAGAAGTAGAGAACCGAAAAGAAAAAAAAAACGAAAAGTAAAGAGATATGATATGTGAGATGCGAAGATAAAAACTGCAAGAAAAGAAACACGGAGACTCATCTGATGAGATGCCCCCCTGTTCTCTCTTCACCACACATGTACAGACAAAGCAAGGCAATCCAAACATTTTATCACACCGTCCAAGCATTAGTTGACTCGAAGCATCCATCACCACACCTCTCTCTCCCCCCTTCCTTCACTGAATTGGGCAGCCTCACGTCGACTTTAAATGCTTCTGCATTTGCTTAACATCCCGAGAGAAATTGGCAAAACAAGGAGCATAATGAAAATTTTCTCCTCCATTGGCCACTTCTTTCCTTTTGTAATGATCATCCTGCTCGTCGCAAGCACGATTCCGCTCCATCATACGTGCCCTTTCGACTTCCAGTGCTGCAGCAACACGTGGGGCCGCGCAGATGAGTGCGTTATTCATCGCGTAGGTGCCCGGTGTAAGAAGGCCACGTTCCACCAGAAGCTCCACATAACCCAGTATGCGCTTCTGCCAATTCAGAGCCGCAGGTCTACCGCTATTCCTACCGCTGTCGTTGCGTTTAATTGCACATCGCGCCCCTAACTGACGCGTGAAGACATACACCACTTCGATAAGAAAAGGGTGTTGAACCCCTTGTGGGATGTGTAATAGTGAATGCAGCAATTTTTCCACAAGAGAAGGGCGCTCTAACAGCATCCGAAGAGATTTCACCCCAGTACGCGCATCATTGAGAAATACATCGTAAAACAATACCGCTTTTGCATTTAGTGCGTTCCACTGTTCCTTTCGTCCCTGCACATGGCAATGATCGAGCGTTGTCGTCAGGATGTGATTGAGACTATCAAGAAACAAAGGTATCGAACGAAGATCAACAAAACTTGTCGTAAATGAAGCTTCTGGGTGGGAGCAACCTTCCTTGTTGCTCATGTCAGCAACGGGGTGTACTTTGCTGCTTGTCTCAACAACTGGATCCACAAAACTCTCTCTTGAGAAAAGTTGCAAATCGTCACCGGTATCGTTTCCATCGGTCGTTACTGACGAGCCATAGTTGGCAACAGTGGTTTTGTAAAGGAGGGCAGAAGAAACCTCCAAGGCTGCACCATCAAGACGGTGATGCCTGTGTGCATCACTAGGAGTCACGTTGTAGCGACGCCCACGCTTTTGCATAGCATCAAGTAGCGTCTGAAGGAGGAGGTCCGTTGTTTCAAAATTACACACCTTTACCTCGCGCCGCCCAAGAAACAGCACAGTTCCAAGGAATTGTGCAGGAAACACGCGAAGTGCTTCATGTAGCTGCGGTAGTAGCACTTCAATGCATTCCATATGAAACCACCGTATCTTCGCCAGGGCGAGTGTGAGGAAAAAAAAAGTTGTAGGAGAGCCGTGACGCGTGAGGTGCAAGGATCCGTTACGGATGCCACGCACCAACCCACCTGAAACTACATTGAAAAAATCGGGGTTAAGAATCGGGTGACGAATCCTCGCAATAGCAACTACCGTGCTGGCACCTGATGTTGCACGACTTGGCGACAGCGAATCTGCACCAAAAAGACGCACAAAGCCCAGCTGCCAGCGGGCAACCGCATCTAAGACAACAGAAAAGGAGCTCAAATCAAATTCATCGACAACACGATTTCCGTTGGTAGAAGATGAACCTGCCGCAGCATTACGCAGCGGGTAATTGGCTAGATGTACCTCAATGTTATCTCGCAGTGTCTCCAGTACGGCGTCAGAATGAAATAATTTCTGTTGTGCAATGAGATGAATAAAAGTCGCGCTACGAGAAGCACTGAGCATAGAGGCACGAACAATAAGCCATTGCAGGAGGAGGTGACTGAACTCTGTTACCCACCACATGTCACCCTTCTCTTTCTGCAGCTTCTCTATTTCGTCCGAACACTGCAGCATCTCAGACATTTCTGTTTTTGCCAGCACACGGAGCACTCCCTCAAGCAACATGTCGCTCCGAAAATGAGACATCATAGCAGAGGAAACAGCAGGAGAAGGGGTTCCGCCACTATCACCAACTCCGTTGCCGCGCGCCTCCTCTTCGGAGATGAGAACCTCCGTTGGCGGTGCCTTACGCAGCCGCCGCCAGACCTCCACCAAGCACTGCAACATGTGACCGTGATGCTGCCGCTTGTGTTCGCTTTCCATTAGTGTGGTAAGCTGCGATCCAGGTATCTCAGAAAGTCCTTCGCTATAGATGATGGAAAAGGTTAACACATTGCTTGTTTTCTGCCCTTTAGTATACTTTTCACTTACCTTACTCGATGCGGCGACGACATTCTCCATGAGGGAAGCCTTCGGTGTGGCTGTCCTGTAGTGACGTGGTACCACCTCCTCAGGCGCTGGTGACGCAGCCGTTTCGTTAGACTCACTCATTTCCGCGAATGTTTTTGCCAATTCTGACAACGACACAGAACGCAAGGAAGAACGTAGTGCCACCGACACAATAGCAGAGGAAACGGTCCTATGTGGTCGTGCCAAACCAACTGCACGCATGATGTCACCGCTCTCTTCTCTCTGCTCAGCGCGTCTTTCCTTTACCCTTCTTCCAGATTTATTCGGGAGCAGAATAAAAAGTCACTGCCCACCATCATCCCCACATTAACAACAACAA
Source organism: Trypanosoma platydactyli (assembly GCA_030849675.1). Taxonomy (NCBI): domain Eukaryota; phylum Euglenozoa; class Kinetoplastea; order Trypanosomatida; family Trypanosomatidae; genus Trypanosoma; species Trypanosoma platydactyli. The sequence goes on along the minus strand of JASANU010000844.1, from coordinate 55,174 downwards.
CAAAAAAAAAGGCGCGTGTACACAAACATGCTGATGCTATAAAATGAACCGGAAATCGGTTTCTGAATACCTCGTGTTTAACCACCTCAAAAGGGCTACTCGAAAAAAAAAAACTCTTTTATCAATTTGTATGATACATGAACGTACAAAGTTTAAACTAAGAACAAAAAAAAAATGGTGCTACTGAAGTAGAGAAAAGGAAGCTCAAGTAGAAAAAACGCTTTCTACGAGATCCATGGAAGGTGCCGTAGTGCTGAAAACCTTCATGATACATCAAACATAGTTCCGTGCCGATGGTGTGCACACCACCAGCCGTACATTATCCACCTTATCGGTGTTGGCTGGCGGAGACAGCACCATCCGTGGAACGGGTATGGTATTTGCCAGCACATTGTCTAGATTGGATAAAATGGATGTCGTATTGTTGATCGCCAGAGTGCCTATCGTATTGGCAAAGGAAAGTGCAACATCAATTGGACTTGTTCCTTGCCGGCTAGATGGCGCCGAAACACGGACGAAGTCCTTTGCAATTCCCTTTTTTGTGCCATTGGAGCCGTTCGCACGGTATGGATACAAAATGTCCCTACCCACGAGCAACGCGTTGCTGTCACTGATACCCACAAAGGTTGAAACCACAGTGACATGGTGTTTCGTCTGTGTGTACTCAAAAACTTTCTCTCCCAGTCGATGAGGTTCGCTGTTGATCGGGTCATCGCCTAGAGTCTTGCGCGAGGCAATTATGTCTAGCACAATTCGGCACCGTGGCCCGTTGTGTGGAGGGTCCCATTGCTGCAAGAGACTATTTAAAATAGTGTCTTCTTCTTCCTGGCACTCCAAGTGCACACCACGCAAAGGTGTCGGTGTTGCTTGACCGTGTCGCGCATTCCATGGGACGTTATTTTGTGGGTGGGTTGAGCTGCTTCTGGAAGCCAGAGCATCGACACTCCTTCGTGACATGTGATGCGATGCCCCCCCCGCGTGGAGCGAAGGAAGAATAGGCGGTGATAAAGGCAAAGTCATGAAGGCACGGAGTGCGTGTAAACGCTGCACAGAGAGTGGAAGCTTACGCCAGTGCTCCATCGCTTCTTCAAAGGCAAAAGTAGCGGCTTCCACCATTTCATCTATGAGCGTACGTATGCTTTTCTCCACCTCTGTAACGGAGTCACGCAACTTAAATTCGTGATTGGCATATACACAAAAGTAGTTCATTGGGTCGCACGCGAGGCGGTCGCGGAAACAAGGGAAGACTAAGACCTTGTGCCGCTTTCTTCCACCACTTAATGTTGTGTCAGCAAATTGCTCATTGCAAGTTGGTGACACAGCAGGTGCAGTACTCCTATTGCTCTTGAAAAAGCTCTCACTCCAAGATACGTCTAAATCCCTTATCATTACACACGCCAACGCTCGTGCTTCTGATGGTGCAGTCGTGAAGCGGGGTTAGGCAACTCCAGCGGTGCAAAAACGGAAGAGGAAAGAAAAAAAGCCGAAGGGAAACAAAGCAAAGCAGATAAGACATCATCAAGAACAAAATGCACAAATAAAAGTGAGAACAGATAAAGGTGTTGAATTGAAACTCATATATAACAAACATTTGGAGTGCAACATAAATATGGTAAGATGAACTTCACCATTGATGCTGAAGAAATTAACAAACTGCACCCCCCCATGCAGTAAAAAAAAAAATTATACAATACTCAACGCATGCGCCTGCATATGCTATGTGAAGTGAAGCTACTAGCAATCAGGCCCATTTAGAAGTTTCGTGTGCTCCGTCTTAGACTATTCACATCCGCCTCACTGAAGCCCTCACGCAGCAGACATGTATAGAACGCCTCCACCTCGCTCTTGCACTTGTCGATACCTTTAAGAATGGTGCACTCATCCCTCAACCGGCGCTCCGCAGGGCATGCGCAGCAAATCTTGCAGCTGGGTGTTTTCCCCACTGTACAAGCTACCGAATTATCAGCCTTCGCATCGGTAGACATGATGCAGCTCTTGTGAAGGCACTCTTCCAAAAAATAAAATAAAAAAGACAGGATAAACAAAGAAAAATGTCATCATGAAGAGATTGACTCACAGGCAGGAAAAAAGGCAGCAACAGGAGTACAAGAAATCACTAATGGCAGCGAGAGGGAAGCTAAAATCATACACCTTACGAACAGGGCTCTCCCACATACTCTCCGGCTTCTATGACCCGCTCCCTGGCATTTTGGAAGGGATCTCATCATTCATACGTCTCGTACTCCTTCGTCTGTTTTTCCGCCCACACTCCCGTTGCATCGAAGATGTTTCTTCCGTCTGCTCATATTCCACGTCATCGTTATCCTCTTCACCGTTCTTTACATCCGCGTCACCACGTAACTGCCGCCGTGGCACAAAGTTCTTGTTTCGAAAATGCGTGAAGTTAGAGCGATTGTTAGACTTGACGTTCTTTTTGGGTTCTCTTTTCTTTTTCTCACCTCCATCATCTCCATCGTCTCGATCACCGCAGAGTGCAGCTTCAAGTGCTGCCTGCTGCATTTGTTCCCGCTCTCGTGCAGCTTGCAAAAGAAGTTCGTCAAGATCTCCGCCAGAACGGAGCCCCACCGGTTCCTCAACCTTCGACGCAGCTACACGCACTGTTCGCCCAGAGACGGGACAACCGCAGGGGCAACAAACGTCCTCCCCAGCTGTGCCAAGTTTCGTATTGCAGCCACAACAACTTACGGTTCCATTCATTCGACAAACTGTGATACAAGACCCATCTACTACCCACTCACCGCTTGTCTCCTCTATGACTCGGAGAAAGTAGACACTCTCACACGAGGCAACGACCAGAGAACGTTTGTTGGCTTTGAGGGCTCCTCTGTGGCGATCGGTAAAATGTTTCTGGGCCCTGTCCGGTAGGTGTGTCAAGATGGAATTCTTGTGGAAAAGCCTGCGACGGCACTTGAGACAGAGATAATAGCTCGTCGCATCGGGTGATGCTTGCACCACGTCGCTGGAAGTCATAACGGAAGGATCAAAGTGCACTGCTTGAGTGACCTGCCCAGGTTCTGCGCACTTTTGACCCGGTGCCTCTGTTCCATCAGCGTTATCATTATCTTTTTCCCCGTTCTGTTGCTGCTGCGACACCGACGGCGTGGAGGTGAATGTGGATTCTGCTAAACCAAAAAAAAGACGGACAAAATTGTCACGCACTACAGTATGCAGCTGTTGCAGATCCACTGAGGGCTCCGACAAACCAAACCTCATAGCACTGTGTATGGCGTTGACTACGTAGCAGTAATTAGCTGGCTCGTTAGGCATTGTGCGGGTATACGCATCTGGTATGTTCTGCGGCGTGTTCCACGGAGAGTCGGTGCCAATGAGAAGTTGTGAGAGAGCAATATGATCGCTAAGAACACTAGAAAAGGACAATGTGCCCGATTTCGTATAATCAGCGCCATCATCCGAGCCAGAAACCACTGCAGGAGAAGAAGGGGATAGAGGACTGCCATCTTCTTTTAGAAGACCCTCCGCAGTTGCCAGAACGTAAATGGGTGGCGCATTTTCCACCAAACAAGCCGCATGAGTAGCTGCAGCCGGTGACGGGGCATAGCGCCTCACAAGTGCCCGCATTGCCGGCGAGCACGCAAGTACCCCTACACCATTATACAATACGATCGCAGTGGGAGCCCTTCGTGTGCCACCATGAATTTCTTCTTCTTCTTCCTCACCCTTACGATTGATCAACTCAGTAAGAAGCTCTGCAGCTCGGTCCACCGTGAGGTTTTTATCTGTCACGCCATCCTTCTCACCATCAGTACCATCGGCCATGTGCGTGTTATGATAAATGTGCAATACAAGCGGCATCTGCAACGTACCCGCCGCATCCCAGAGATTTTGCAGTAGCCACTCCTGTGCAAAATGCGTTGCACTGTCACGGCCGAGGTTGAGCCCTGAAAGTAGGCCAACCACCTCGGGGTGGCGTGCCAACGACACAACGCTATCTACCCAACTCTGCTGCACCTTCTTGTGTGTACGATCCACGTTGTTCACGTGCACGCCAACCAACGAGTATAGGATGCCATCGCCACCACCACTACCATCCGCTTCTGCAGAGACGGCATTATGCTGCTTACAGTGCTCTACAAGAGCTTCCTGTCGCTCAAAGTCACCACACCACGTTAGCGCGGCCGCCACACCACCCTGCTGCCCGGCTCGACGCATCAACATATCACGGTCGACATCCAGCTTGCGGGCAAGCAAAGCGACCCCTGCGTCAACGTAGGGTCGATCAATTGAGAACGTCGGCTGTGTAGGCAACACACGAGCAGCAGTTTGTGGCTTCGGCAAATATGCCTTTCTTGCTGCTGAAGCCCCGGGGTTCTTTTTGGAGCGACGAAGACTTGCCCCCTTTGCTTCGCGTCCCCCACCACGATCGACGAAACCCATCCCACAGACCTTCTTTTGTGTAGAGGAGAATCCAAGAGCGATCAGGTTCCTTACAAACGACCACACAGAGAGAGAGAGATATACACACACTTACACAAACAGAGGCAAAATAAATAAAATAAAAAGAGAAACGGCAAGAGCAAAGGTAAGAGAACGTGAAGGATAAACATATGTATGGATCTACCGTCTATTTGCCTAGATGTTATATGCTTGTGTGTACAGTTCTCATAATTTTTTTTTTCACACCCATACAATCCCTCGATTTGGGCAACCTCAGACACATACACACAGACACACACACATATATATATATATATATATATATACAGGAACATAAACATGAGAGAAAGATCGCACTGATTACCATTTTATATCTCACTCTCTCAGGATTTTTCCCTTTAGTTTTATCATACGACTTCTCCCGACACCCGATTGTCATAATGGTGTTGCTCCGTCCGCAGAGCGGCCATCCTCAATCACTTCCTTCGCCATGCCAAGATCATCCAGTACATACTGATTGAAGCCATTGCCGGCAATGTTGGAAAGAAACCCCTCAAACACACCACGATCCACCTCGTTGCAGACAAAGCATACAGCCTCTATTTTATTTTGCCGCCGAAAATCAAATATGTGATTGGCATCTGCCTCTATTTGCATTGGAACCGGAATAAATCGTTCCACACGGAAGAATTCCACTGGGGGGCATCGCGGTATTCCACTCGCCTTTACCTCTTCCTCAGCCTTACTCTCCACGTCATTGCCAGCAACAACAGACTCCCACCCACTGCTTAATTGCACGGCAAAAATACGCACAAGAACAGGAACACCAACCTTCAGCGCTGCTGGAAGAATTGTGTTTCGAAAAACATGCTGGTCAACGCTCGACGCGTCAACGAGAAGTGCAAGCCGCCTCCGCGGGTCACTAAGATCCGTTGCAACGGGTGGAAAACGATCTTTCACGGGGCCACCATTGTGGTTTTTGTTGTGGTTGTTTCTGTTGCTGCTACTACTGTTTCCCCGCCACCGTTCACACCGAGTCCCACTTTCCTCCATACCACCACCGCCGGAGGAACTCACTGAATCACGCGAGTAATTAACGCCTTGGAGCAGGAGCGACCGGTTTGTGGCGAAGCACGCAGTTGTCCATCTCATTGTGCATCGCCCTCTCCTTGCGGCCAAAGCTCTTGTCGCGGCACGCCGCATCATTACGTTGATGCCCAACACAATATAGGGGTGTCAAGCCCTAAAATGTTTAGAGAAACCGTGTGGAGACACTGGAACCAGATCAAAAGGGGAAACAGAAAAAAGTATGCATATGTGTCTGTTTCATGTAATCTCGAGGGAAAAAAAAAATCAAAAGCAGAAGTACACACTTGGACCAACAATATCTTCATATATATATATATATATATTCTTTACACCCCCTCCTGTATTACAGAAAGCCAACATTGGACATAAAAAGAAATCATTTATGTGGCGAGTACCTGCAGAAGGAAAGAGTAAAAAAAAAAAAAACAGAAACGTTGGAGAAAAAACAACGTCATTTGCGTAAAGAAGAATCGATCACATGCACTACCATGCCATCACAGACACCATAAAAAGCGAGACTTCGCATCTCGTTATCAAGCGGTACGCCAATGCCAACCACAGCGGAGTCCCCTGTGAAACAGAAAAGCTCCTGATCAGACGGGGCGACGCCGAAGATCGCGCGCACAAGTGCCTTGAGTTTACCCACTGTGAGGGAACTCGGCAACATCTTTTTGGCATCAGCGAAACCATCGCAACGAATAGTGAGATGAAGCATCATGCAGGCGATACCATCGCTACTCGCTGTCTCACCCTCACGGTGAATAGCCATTATGACGTCCTTGTATTTCTCTTGTAGGATGTCGAGAAGCGGGTAGTGCAAGAAACTAGGACCTAATTCCTCGTCTTTATCGGCTTCTTTAACTCTTTCTTGTTCTTGGATTCGGTATGCCAGGCCGCGTTGAACATAAAATATTTCCGAATCGATGCGCTCCTTTTTCCGCACTTCTCCCCGGTTGAGTTTTGTGATGGTCGGCAGTGACGCTATGACGTACATACGCCCCAATGTCTCGTTCCAATTCAGAAACATTCCGCCATACGAAACACGGAACGTGAGAAGGTTTGGACACAACTCTCGCAGAGCGTCAAAAGAGCGAGGGTCAGAAAGTGTCAGGTTGTCCTTTACGCAAAGAAGAGTCAGCGGACGGAGATACGCATACTCATGAGCAAAGCAGGCTGAGTCAATGGTGGAATTCTCAATAGACAGGTCCGGCATAAGGTTCCCTGTTAGAAATAGAGCTGTAAGGTGAGGGAACGCAATGCTCAATACGTCAGAGAGGCCACTTTCGCGACCCCACGACGCTAACTTGTTCTGTGCGAGACTCAGCGTCTTCACCGTGTGGAACCAGCTGTGGAGGTTATTTTCCATTGATGGATTGTATTCTACGTTATCTTCTATCGCATTTAAGTCATCGAAAAGCTGGAGCCGTTCAATACCGTTCCCATCAAGGTGTAACTCTTCCAGCAGCGGTAAATCGACAAGTGTCCTAAGCTGCATGAAGGATCGAAAACCCACGTTGTGTAGCACCAACTTCCGGAGTTTTTCAGAGTGCAACAAGGACGCCTTTGGCAGTGTAGTTGCCGATGCAAGAAGCGAAGGGTTGTGCGACAACTGCAGCACCAACAGAGCAGGAAGATGCCGCACAACTTTTCCCACCTCCTGCATAGAGAGGCGTGGGTTCTCAGAGAGATCCAGCTCTTCGAGACGGTGGAGGGCGGCAGCCCCCAGCTCGCCATCGGTCTTCTCACAGACAGTCACACCCATGCCCCGCAGAACGATATGCAGCAGCTTCGCGTGATTGGCTTGCTTCTCTCGTGTCTTCTCCATTCCAACGAGCTCCCATTTTTTATTTCGGGCGCGGTTGACATTGCCAACGAGCAGGGTTTCGGTGTCGCAGGTCTCCATGTCATTCGGTGCGCCGTAACGCCCGCGAACGGCGTCCATAAAACTTATCTCCCCCTGAGTCATCGCACCAAACGTTTCTTTGCTTCTAGTTTCTCTACGAATCCAAACACACAACTGCCCCTCAAATGTGAATAGGGTTGCACTGCACTCCAGCCCATTTTTCATTTATGGCAGATGAAATGCGTGACGCCCCGTGAGCAAAAAAAAAAGGAAAAGAACGAAAGCAATCAAAGAAGGGAAGCGATTGGCGCACATTCCCTGCCGAGAAAAAAAAAATTTCTCGATTTTTACACACACACACACACACACACACACGGAAACAAGAGGAATTGCAGGCTGAAGCAGTAGTGCACTGCGTAAAAGGTGAGTCACACGACAGAAGGAGGAAAAGAAGAAGAGGGGTGCGTGACGAAAAAAATCAGTGATGAAGTCGAAAACACAGCAGCTAGAATGCAAGTGAGGGGTGGAGAGCAAGCAACACTGACGAGGGCAACGAAAACAGAAAAAAAACACAAAGGAGCACATTAGACACCGTGTAACAATCTGAACCAGCGCGACCATCACACTCACTCAACCTCAAAAGAACAACATCGCCACCCCCCGCTTCCAACTATCGCAAAAAGAGAAAAAAAAAGGACCCCCGCCCATTTCTTCTCGCTTCTCCCCCACCCCCCCTCTCACAGATACGCCCACACACTCCCCTTCCTGCACCACAACAGACCGTTGCATTCCTTCCAGCAACTGAACAGAAATGTAAGCACACAGACGGAGTGCGCAAGAGCGCATGCTACAAAAAGAGGGAAACGAAAGAAAATCAGCCGCAGGGGAGACACTTAAGCTGCACCAAACGCTGCTGCCACCATTGCAGTGGCAGAAAGACCAAATAAAAAAAAAGGCCCTCAACTGAAAGACACATACATACACACAAAAAAAACCTCCTTTTCCTCCGCCAAAGCCAGCACAAAGACGAAAACAAAGAAAAAAAAAGCAGAAAACGACAACGGAGAGCACACATCCATCGAAGTGAGAAAAGACGAGAGCCACTGCAACCAACATCATCAGCGATGGTGAGAGCAGTACACTCATCCTTTTGGCTTCCCGATGCCCACACTTCCAAAAAAAAAAAAATGTAGCCCGAGAAGCGACGTAAGAAGCACAACACAAAAAAAAAGAAATTCAAAGAAAAAAAAACGAACATGCAATTAAAAGAAACAAACACACAAAAGCCAAAGAAAGAAAAAAACAGACCTAATTTGTTCCACTTCACCTTCCCTCGTTCCCACCTAAAATAACCAACAAGAATAAAAAAAAACATTTGCATAAAAACAGGTGTAATGTATCGGTGTCATCAAAGCCGTGGCACAGCCGGCTCGAAAGCCTTCGTAGAATATGCCTCAGTAGAAACCAGAATGACCGTGTCAAGACTCTTCAGCGCACGCACAGGAGTGGAAAAAAAAAACATCCAAATATATATATATATATACATATATACATATATATATATACATATGTGTGTGCGGGGTGCTGTTGTTGCTGATGTTCCCTTTCCTTCAATTTGTGTTCTCTTTTATTTCGATTATTTCTTTCAAAGCCTGCGGTGCGTTCGTTTGTATCAAAGAGACGGAATGAGAGGCAATTTTTATTTCTTCTTTTTTCCGTCCATAACTTTTGTTTATTTTTTATTTCTACAGCTATCTCCTCGGTTTTTTTTTTTTTCTTCCTTGGCGGAGCGGGGACTCCTTTATCATTCCATGCGGTGGTGGCACCACTACAACGTCACTTCCACCCTCTTCTAATACATCAAATGGAAAAGTTCACTACATCATCGGGGCTGTGTGCTCCTCCACCGCTAAGGAAATTGCTGCCACTGTGTGCGTCAAACGTAAAGCCTAAATAATGCTGCATGCCATTGGTGCCACCTGCAGAAGCATTGCCAGCAAAATGTGCTGCAACTTGATCGTCACTAGCGTACCCCGTTGGACTTAACTCCCTTGAATCACCACGGGGAATTAACTGACGACAACCACGCACTGAAGACATGGAAGAGTTGGGGACACGACGTGTGTCAATTGTAGTAAACTGGTTGACTGCATGGCCACGGTGAGCAGCCGCTGTGCACGCTTCGGCTGAATTTTTCCCACAGCAAGGCGAAGGTGATAAACACGGCGGCAGCATTTCTACAGGAGTAGTTGTATTGAACGCGGAAGGGAGTAATTCCCCCGGTTTGAGAAGCGAAGAGTGCTGATGGTACATCTTCTGCTGCGCCTCATCATCATTACTAAGATCACCCTGCTTGCACATCGGTATCCCTGTGCAACTGAGAAGCAATGCGTCCTTCACTTGCGGTGCGCACGGTAAGTAGTCATCCACGTCGTATGCAACACCATGCAATGTTTCGGGCAGCACCTCAATGGAGTCTACAATCGTGCGAAATAAAATGTCTTCTTCATCCGTGGTAAAACGCGAAAAAACGGAAGATGTAGAATCCCTCATTCCATCCTTGTTGAAATGTGGAGGAGCGTGCGATAGTGTCGAGGCCGGTGTTACGTTGAATGTGGATGTCCGCAGGCCCATATTGTAAGCAACCACCTCGGGGACCGAAATCGCCAATGGGACTCCAGGACATCTTTTCCCATCTGTTCTTAGTGAAGGTGAGCATGAAGCAAAGTGATGTTGCGGTGGTACAACTCGTGTTGCCCCAATCACTTTGGGAGGAAGCTCAGAACATGATGTTACACTGGACAGGCCCTTTTCTGCTGCAGAAGCCATAGGACCGCGAATATCATTTTCATCCTCAGACACCTCGTTCTGCTGCAGCGCGCTTTCTGCCCATTTCCCTCCCACCTGCATGGCCCAAGGGAGATCAGAAACAGAAGTGCTGACATTGAGTGCAGTCGCAGACTTTGCCACCTCAAAAGAACTACTGTATTTCTCCTTAGATTCAGCCAACGAAAATTGCGTTGTGACGTTCGTTTTATCCTTTGTCGATGAAACGTCTGACGTTGGTTCTTCAGGGGGCGAATTCGGTAGTGCCTCATTCAACTTTTTCTTTCCTGCTACTTGACACAACGGCGTTTCTCGCTGCGATGATGATGAATCCCTAGGTTCCACTACATCTTCCACTTCAGAAAAAGTGGCAGCAACAGGGCTAGGTAAAAGCACGTTTTCGTACTCGATAATGCTGTCCTCTTGAGTTTTAATGTTCTTTAAGTGCATCTGCCGCCGAAGTACACGCTGCTGTTCTACAATACTGTTACCTGCCGCAGTTACTGCTGCAGGAAAGTAGCGCAGGTCATCTGCTGCACGCAGTTGGGGGATATAAAGTGGTTGTACCATACCATTCAAGAAAAGCTCACGCCAGTTGTCTGGTCGCTGAATTGGTGGAAGACCAAGAAAAAAATCAATACTAAGACACTCATGACTGTGCATTGCATTAACATAGCAAAGGTTTTCATTGATCTCACCGCCTTGCAGATGCATTTCATTGCCTGCATGAGAGTTAGACGGTGATACCATGAAGGGAAACACCACCTGCGGCAGCGAGTCATCTTTTGTCTCCGTTGCATTTAACGAAGTAGCGGGAGGGCCACTGCCCATTTTATCTACACTGCAAAAGGTGTCCATGAGACCCTCTACAGAGCTAGGAAGGGGACTGTAGTACAACTGCGATGTAACGTACACACAAGAGAAGAAAGGATGTTCCAGCACCGCTGCCCCACTCAAACGTTGTTCCACATTGCGCTGCAGTAAAGAGAGAATCAACTCCTGCAACAGTCTGCATGCTTCTTCTATTTCTTTCCTAGCATGGTGCAAGCACGGTGTGAGATCACGGAAAAGCATTGCAGTCTCCCCATTTGTAGCCTTTTCTGCAAGACCAAAGGAGAGGTTTTGTGTTTTCATCCGCCAATCATCACATTGCACACTATTTTCAGTACACGATATGCTGACAGGTTGTTGTAAACGTGATGATGACGGACAAAAATGCTCATTCGCAGAAATACCACAAGAACGTCCCACTGTTTCACTTTCAGTCCACTCCTCACCCCTACACGCATTCCTTCCCTCACCCATCGACTCTGCATCACGAGGCCTGCAAGCCGCAGTAGAACGAAGCATGTGAAGAATAAACTTCTTGTGGCGCGTGTACAACTGCATGGTACGTGTCTCTAATTCCAAGCTTGTAATAAGAAAATCATCGGGGGATATCTGCAAATCACGCTCCACAATCGACTGAAGAGTGACGTATTGATTTTCCGACCCAAAAGGTCGTCTTCCAGTCGCCATCTCGAAGAGCATGCAACCAAAACTCCACCAATCAATTCGGGAGTCATGTGGTTTGCCAAGCAGCATTTCTGGGCTCATGTATTGCGTTGTACCAGCGAAACTTTTTTCCTGCTCAAGACCTGAATTCAGCGTGTTGCCCATTCCACGATACTTCGCAACACCAAAATCAGTCAGAACCACATGACCATTTCGCATCATGAGAACATTCTCGGGTTTTAGATCCCGATAGACGAATCCATGTTCGTGCAGGTGTTGCAACACCAGCGCAATCTCAATAGCACAAAACGCGATCAAGCAGATCGGTACACGGCTGTCATCTGGGACCAGGGGTATCGATGATCTGGTGAAGAAGGATTTCAATGCTTGTATTGGTAAGACATGTAAATCACTATTCGCTGCTCCTCCCTTTTTTCCATCAGCATTTACGGCATTTGATACTACGCTCTTTGGTGTGCTTCGCTGATGACTTTTCCACATACTCTGCAGTTTCCGTTGCATGTACCGCACCCACGGTTTCTTTTCCAGGAAGTAGAAGAAATCACCACCGGCTGCAAAGTCAAGAACAAGATAAAGATGCGTCCGACACTGAAATGCCTGGTGAAGTCGAACAAGAAAAGGATGGCTGAGCGAGGCGAGAAGCTGCCGCTCTGTAAATGTATGTTGCACACAACCCTCTTCCAGTACCTTGCGTTTCGAAATTTTCTTGAGAGCAAACAACTTATGGGTGCGCTTGTGACGAGCCAGGGTGACCTCAGCGAAAGTGCCCTTCCCCAAGTAGGCGATGAGTTCATAATCTTTCAGCGAGCGGGCAGCAGATGAGCTGCCACCACGAATGTTGCTGCCGAGCATATCTACCATCGAGCCGTAGCTAGGAGTAACCGAGTTCAAAAACTCTTTCACTTCCACTGTACCACCTAAAAATGTCAAGTCTCTTTCACAATTAGTGAATAAAAGATCCCTGGCATCCTTAGTTGAGGCGTCATTGATAGCACTACTATAATAGGTTCCACCACCCGAAAGGCAGCTTAGACCCATTTCCTTTAATAATTCATTGTGCTGGCCCGAAATGACGCTGTCTAAAAATGAGAAAACCCCGCTTTTATCCAGCGAGTCGTCCCCCGGGGATGGAGAAAACTCATTTAGCTTCAGAACCTGTCGCTGCGTTGACCCCATTTGAGTACACTCACTTGGTGAATTTTTAGTTTCACATGGTTGACAGAAAGACAATGGCTTCGCCTTATCGCAGAAAGAAGTTTGTATTGAACCCGAGATGGCGGGAAAGGGAGCCCCATTGTCTGAGGACTTGTCTGCAACGGTCTTCAAGGCATCAGAGCAGAGAGAACCGGTCTCGCTTTCCTCTGTCAACAAACCACAATCCTCCTTACGAAGAAGGGAACGCAGCCACGAAAATACATAGCCTATGCGCTCGCGAATGGTCGTACTACTTTCCGTTCCATTCATCTTTTGTCGTCACCAAACTTCCCCCGATCTGAGCAGTAGGCGCCAACTACTCAGCCAACGACGACGAGGAGAACTAAAGTACGGTAAACTTTAGTGTGGGTGTCAGTAAAACTGAATAATTCAGCGAACCGTCCGCCTCTCGTCTGCCCCTGTTTGCAGACGTGTAGGTGTGTATGACGTGATGCCAGGCACTGTAGCGACTTTCCCCACTGTACAAAACAGTGGAAAAAAGAAGCCCAAAACACACCTGGAAGACGGAAAGACACACACACACACACACGGACACCTAACAGCCAAGAACACGCACAATTGCAGTCACGGAAGAAGCAAGTGTGATGTATATATTTGATTGCGCTTTATGTTGGTGAGTTAGTTACGTTCCTTTCCCTTTCCTTAAAAACAACTTTTTTTTTTCCTCTTTCCTGCTGTTCCTCTTCCGTTCGGAAGACCTTTGCTCGCCCGTTGTCGCTACTGCTTTCTTCCCACTTCCTCGGGGAGTCCTATTTTCTCCGTTAAACCGATTTGCGACCCCGACTGCTCCTGGTTGCCTTCACTACCACTCTTCTCAGACACGGCAGACACCCCACTCACCTCCAAGTATATATGTCCTCCTAAATGTCCACCCACTTGCCGGTGTTTAACAGGAAACGTGAATGTGAGTGTTTGACGAGTCGGGGAAGGGAGGTGTGAGGGGGGTGAGGGGGGGTGACTCGAGAAGCACCTTAAGAAAAGAAGAGCGAGGGTAAAAAGAAGTGAAAAAAAAAATTATCGTGCGCGATCATCAAAAGGAAAAATGGAGGAGAACCACAAAAAAATGGTGGTAGACATACTGACACACACAGACACACATATACACATACACACGGAAATAGGCATTAAGAGAGAACATGTATCATGATCCGATAGGGCGCTCTCTGTAGGTAACACAAAAAAAGAAAGCTACAAAAATGCTTGCAGAAGTTCGTTTTCAATAAACGCATACAACTCCTCATTCTGACCGACACGCTCGTCAAGGTCATCCACAAGACGGTGTAAATCGATGCTTTCCTTTGGTCTCGCCATGACCAGTCGCAGGACATCTTGCTCCATCCATCCCTGCTGCTGTTGTTGTAACGTGTCGGTTCCCCTCACAGCACTCACATCTCTGCCAACACCGGCAACAGCAGCAGAGGCAGCATTGGGGCACTGATCCGAAAGAAACATGGCAAGAGGCACAGAGGGTGTTTCAAAAAGGAGACGTGGCTGATCGGAAAAGGGAAGCCGCTGACGATCCCCCACTTGTTCTTGTTGATCCTCGTACTCCTCCTCATTTTTGGTGTTATTTGCGGGAGAGCAAGTGCCATTGTTAATGTTTGGTGTACCCAGTCGCTCTGTCAGCGTGCGCAGTGCCGATTTTATTTTCAATGCACACTGGCGCTCCATCTCCTGTCCATTCATTTCCCAAAGCAACAGAAGGCTGTCCACAGCACGCACATGACCAAAGGTACCGGGACGGTATCGCCGCACCGCCTGCTCCAATGCTTCTAGCTCTCCATTTACACAGCCGATTGGAATTGCATGACAAATGTTTATACTATTGGTCTTATTGCTACTTTTGAGGTTCTCTTCACCATCGTCCTGGTCAATGTAATTATTCTGAATTTCCTCGCACCCGCTTCCCTTTTCACTGAAGGAATGGTAGCACCTGTTGTGTATACTAGTAGGCCCGTAGAGAGCCTGCACAGAGTTGACACCACTTATGGTAGATTTTTGACTAAGGTAACGCAACGCACGGACCTCAGTCAACAGCACAATAAGGTGTGATGCCGTGGGGGAGGTGAACAGAGCATTATTTAACGAATGCATAGGAGGGAGAGGAACCACCCCATTGACGCTGGAACGCTGCGCTTCCGCCAACAATAGCGCTTCAGGGGGGAAAAAAAAATTTGTGTGTGCTGAGGATGTACTCACCCTTTTTAAAACAGAGCCTCTCTGCTGCTGCTGCTGCTGCTGCTGCATGGATGAGGTGGTGCTACAACCCACAAATTGCATTCCGAACGACGGCTGCAACTTTGCGTTGCGCTCGTCCCGACGGCGGCGCAGCAGCGCAAACACCTCGCCATTTGTCATGGGAACTCCCTCGGAGAGAATCATGTTTACTCCCCCTTCTCTTATTGCTCTTGCTTTCCGTCTAGTTGTCTGAGCAAAAATAACAGCAGAGACCCCAAGAGCAAATTGGGAAAGAAGTTTACATGCACACAAACAGAAACACGCGGGTGCATAACAAATGAACAGTGGTGGGTGGGTAAGGGGAAACACATACGATCGGGTACAAGAGAAGCGAACGCAGAGAACGTGAGTAAGAGGAGGGCTGAGGGGCACAGACCACTAGATACAGAGGACGGAAAGAAAAACAGAGAAGAGACGTAGCATGTTGCACCAGCTAACACACACAACACCAAATCATCAGTACCACCTCACCTACAGAAGACGCGGAAAACATATATGTAATAACAACACCGATGAAAAGCACTACAGTAAACCCACCGTAGCAAAAAAAAAAGGGGGGGGGTGGGAGGAATAGACACAAGGAGAATCGAGTCCACAAGACCCAAACCTTTGCACACAACAAAGTTCAGTATGGAGGAGCCTTAATGAACAAGACAGAAACGCGTAGATGTTAAACCGCGTGTACATTGCTTGCACCTCAGTATGAGCCAAGGCAGAGGAAAAGAAGAACTTTTTTTTTTTAATTGAGGAGACTGTGTCCTCCATGGTGTCAGTTAACATTGCATACTCAAGGCCTTTCACTTCCCCTCAATACCATCATCTGTTACTGCAGATGAAAAGAAGAAAACAAAACAATCACCAGACTTGCACTTGTGCAAAAGGCGGAAATAAGCAGGATGGGAATAAAGGCGGGGGGAGGGGGAGGTAAAGAAAATGACGGGGCGGTGGTGGGCACAAGAGAGGTGAAGAAAGACAGCTAAGACGCATCAAAGAAAAAAAGAACAGCAATGATTTTTCCAATATTCCACCCCCCTCCCCTCGTATATACTCTAAGACTCGCTCTGCATCTTTCAATTATTCGTGGAATGCAACACAAAAATTCCTCTTCATCCACTTTTTCTCCCCCCTTTATTACATTTCAACTTCTCTATGAGGGTCAGACGTGCCAATTCCTGTCCACTTTTTTATCAGAAGCGAATTTATCTTTTCACGATTCCATGCATTGATGTACTGTAATGTCGCCCTTGACACCAATCTCGACCACTGCATGTTGTGGCAGGCGCAGCGTCGGAGACATCTCAGGGAGAACATCTGTCAAGAAAGCGAGAACACCCTGTGCGGGCACTGATGAGGCAATAACGAACACCGGCCCCTGCACCCGCATCACCGCCATCAACGCCGGCTCCAGGCGTACATTCACCTGTCTACAACTCTCACCGTTGGGGAATTGCACGCAGTACGACATGCGGGGATCAGTGCCATTCGGTACATGGTGGAAGCGACGAATTGCATCTACGCTCTGATCAAAATGCTGGGTGGAGGGCGGACAAATGCCCTCTATCTGTTGTTGTTTCCCCTTTTCATCAGGACGTTCCCTCACTGAAACGAAAGGATCACCTGCTTCAGATGGCGATTCAACACTTCCCACCGGCAACGCCGTATAGAGAAGGCGCGAGAGCCGTGCAAATTTAGTCCTGACCCATAGTGCAGTCTTCCCACTAAATCGTCCATAGTTGATACTGTCAAGGCCCGGCAGCGGACACAACATCTCTTTTTTCATGGACACATTACAGCTGCCGAAGATGTTACTCCCATTATCCTCCTTTTCACCGTCCTCCCCACTATTTTCCCCCCCTCCCAACGCTTTGGCTAATGGCTGCAGTGTACTAATTACGCTTCGGTTGGTTCCATGAAGCACTACTGTGTGCGGCACATAACGTTCCATAATAAAACGTTTTAGAGACAATGCGTACTTTTCACCAAGTGGAGTGAGTCTTTCGTCGCCACCGTATACATGACTACGATCTCCCTCTGTTTCACCTGGAAGTGCAATGTAAATTGGGTACGCAACAGGGTGCAGGTTTTGAAGGAAAAAAGCGATAAGGCTTCCCAGACCACATGGTATGTTGTGCAGAACGACGTGGCGCTTCACATTGATGATGCGAATAAAGCTGAGATTCTCACTTTGGTCAAGCGGCTCGTAAACCTTTTCGTACTCCGCGATTCGGGAACGGAAGGAAGCAACCGCCTCGCTTGTGTCAGTAACGTTTTTAAAGTCATCATTGCCACACTTGGAGCGCAAAATGTTTTCTGTTATGATGGTATCATCTGTGCAGATAGACTCGATGAAAATGACGCGACAATCTACATTCCTCTGTCGTCGTGCGTGACTGAAAAATTCGACCAAATGCCTTCGTCGTTCGCGAGTGGTATTTGTAGCATCAAATACACCAACGGCAAATCTGTGCTCTTGAATAAACTCAACAAGATCATAACACGCGAGGTTCGCCATCTTTTCCCGCAGATCCTTCCCTGTTGTGTTATTAGGATCAAAAAACTCAGATTCCGCAGTTCCCTCCACCCCCAAAAACTTGCGTCGGTAACAACCAGCATTGAAAACACGACACGGCACACCCTTCCAGTTAAGGTAGCGAGCAATACGACGGCCAATGAACGACTTGCCGCGTCCAGGAAGACCAACCATGCAGACGACAAGTGATACTGTGTCAGAGACAGTGGTGTAATTTGAGAAGGCAGAAATACGACATTCACCCCCGCCTTCGTATACATCCTGCAGCACATCTTCAAAACGTGAAGGTATTGACGATGCCGGGGAGACAGTAGAGGCACACTGTGCCTGAAGCAGCGGAACAATATCTGGCGGAAGAGTGTCACAAACATATTGACTGTTCAGCAAAGAGTTTGAGAATTTTTCATTTTGTTGCTCACTTATCATTTCTGCATCAGCCGATGGGGGTGAAAGCAGGAGAGAAAATCGCGAATGTTGTCGGGGTGAAGCACGGCAAGCAGTTATCGATGGGGTTAATGTACTTGTGTTGCTGTGAATTGAGCTGTCCTCCGGAAGAATAACCTTTTCTCGAGATGTGATGTTTTCCTCAACTTGCACCTGTCTTTGTTGCTGCTCTTGCACATGCTTGAGACACTGTGTGGCCCCTAAAAGGAGGCGGCAAACACTACCATGCCGGTTAGCTGCAGCCCAATCAAGTGGTGTCCGCCCTGTGTTATCGATACTGAGAACATCGGCCCCAAAAGAAATTAATATGCGCACAATTATCTGATTACCCTCCAGAGCCGCAACATGAAGAGGTGTACATCCATTGTAGTCCCGTTTGTTTACGTTACAGAGTCCATTCTCAAGAAGATACTGTATTTCTGAGGCGTTGCTAGCCCGCACAAGAGAGAATATATTTTTTGAAGACAGTTCCATCTGTATCTGCATCAACTGCCGTTGTAAGCAATTTTTTCGCCGTACCAGCTCCGCAACAAGAGCGATACGGTTCTGCTCCAGCACTAGTGGGGCTTCGTCAGGATTTTGAATGGAAGCTAGCGGTTGTAAAAGGGACCGCTGCCGTCCCCGAGGCGGAGTCAGCGGACGGTCGTTTCCCTCTTGCTTCAAAAAACTTGATTTTGAAGGAGCGGATGGCTCCTCACTTCCTGAGGATGATATCAATTGGAAGGGCCTTGTACGTTTCGTCTGAAAATCATCTGTGACGCCATGCGTAGACACCAAAAAACTATTCGGAGGGGTTAAGAATTGCATCCTTTCAGTGCATTTCTCTATCGAAGAGCACCGCAATGGAGATTTCGGCAGGGGCAGCACGGACTCAGACAACAGGTTGTGGTGCGGTGTAGCAGAAAAAGTGGTATCTGCATCGGCTTTTATACTGCTTCGGTTCGCCTCCCTGGTTGTTGTGGTAGGGACATTTGAGGGAGAAGTGTCCGTACTGCAGGGTGATTGCCCGGTCAAACTTGAGCGTTGCACACCCGGTGCCGCCTTCTTTTCCACTGTTGGCCACGTCACTTCTAACTCTGTGGTGGGAGCGCGGCATCCTTCACTTGCCTCCATTTTTTCACTTGTTGAAATATGCTGCTGTACCTGCATATGGTGCTTTTGGGTACGTGGGGAAGAGTTCCTTCACGAGAACTATTTCCCTTCACTGTTCACTAGCACCACACCACACTGTCTTTCTTGCAGATACAAAATGACCGTCAATGTGCACCTTGGTTCCTTCCTACTTCTGTTAGCACACAAGAAAAATCTCTGCCTCTATTTGATCGGATGTTCAACGTGAAGTACCAAATTCACACCTCTCTGCACACCTAGTTTCCCTGTATATATATATATATATATATATATATATATATGTGTGTGTGTGTGTATGTGCAAGATATGCACTACCGCCACTGCGATAGCCATAGGCAGGAAAGAAAAGAATAAAAAAAGGCAAATGACGGATAGAGCGAATAAGTGGAAAAGGGGCCAGATGTTTGCATATGAATGTAGGCAATGTTTTTTGCCTCACAGATGGGGTGGAAAACATTACCATATGATCTGCTGATACTCGTTTATTCATCTATGATCTTTTCTACATCACCACCACCTTTCACTTGAGCAGATCCAACAGTGGGAGAGGAAGAAGAAGAGCTGCTCGAATGCAGAGAACGGCAAACAGTAAGATATGAACACCATCACCACCCGATAAATTCATGTCCGCCATGTCTTGTGATGACTGATCCTCTGTAAATGAAATCTCCACAACTGTGAGCACAAGTCCAGCCATATAAGCCCATACTACAGGGTTTAGAAGCACCGCCCATGGGCGATTTGCCGTCCTTTGCAGGAGTCGCTGCGCCAGGCTGTTTTCAGCTGCTGCAAGCCGATTAGCAATACATCCGTCCGATCTTGCTTTTGACGCTGAAGGGCGTGAAATTGCGGAATTGAGGGTGTGCATAGGCTGATCAAATCCTACTATGCTTGTACGACCTGCCGGCAGAATATCCGTAGCAGACAACGACACTCCCTGATCCTGAACAGGGAGAAATGTGGCACCGACGGGCAGACTGTGTTCTGCAAACGTTACATGGGAAGAGAGGGGCCGTCTCTGTTGATGTTGTTGGTGGCAATGCTGGTGTCTGCTGTGGTCGTCTAAAGAACGAGTTTGCTTCGGTTCCATCATCCGCCACTTCGCATCAGCCACACCTGATGCTAAAGGGGCGAGTGCAGCGGTAAGCAGTAACAAAAGCAAAAACAAAAACACAGAGGGCTCAAAGCTGTGCACGGCGACAAGATACCACAGAAGAGAATTATCTAACGGGGTATTGAGATGACCCCCAAAAAGAACTCCAAACAGTGAGAGAAGCGCGGCTCCAGAAGCCAGTGATCTAACAGTTAACTCAAGATGAAGCAGTTTTTTAAGAAGCACCTTAACAAGGCCGCAAACATCCTCAGTGTACACCACACGACTGCAGTTTCCAGTGCCATCCAGAGCCAATCTTTGTTGCGCCTCGTTTACACCAGGTTGCTTATGCTCCATCGCCCCCGTTGCCAGAAGCTCTTTCCGCAGTGAGCGAGAGACAAAAAGCCCATTTGAGAGCTCATATACCACATGCTGTCGTTGTGGAGGGATACCATTACCAGTGCTGTCATCTGTCTGCTGTTCCCTCGCTCCGAGAAGGTTGACAGTAGCCGTGAATTTTGACCCCGTGTCGCTGTCCGTCATGTTGAATGCGCTACAGTTTTTCTCAGACGCATGTAAG
Source organism: Trypanosoma platydactyli (assembly GCA_030849675.1). Classification (NCBI taxonomy): domain Eukaryota; phylum Euglenozoa; class Kinetoplastea; order Trypanosomatida; family Trypanosomatidae; genus Trypanosoma; species Trypanosoma platydactyli. The sequence continues at coordinate 34,254 of JASANU010000844.1, read as the reverse complement.
AGCTGCGGGAGCGGTGATGGGTCGAGCGTTTCCTCTGAAGAGACTCCAAGAGACACATCTCTGGGATTAGCGATTGTTACCCTGGAAAATGTTCGCATCCTGTACTACAGTTTCTAACCCTAACCCCCCCCCCCCACCAACCTGTGGCTGAACAGCTAAAGGGGGAAAAAAAAAGGAGAGAAGCCATCTCATTGATCTATGAATACTCCTCTAATACCCACGTTGGAAGGAAAACGCATCACTGTCTGTGTATGTGAGGTGTAGCAGTGCCATGAATGGGCAGCATTACAGAAGAATGCACTGCGCTTCATATTCATCGTTTCTTTTTCTTCACAGTCTCATCTATCGAGGACGCGAAAAAATCACTCATTTCCTCCAACTTCTCGTTATTTATGAGTCTATCAAAATGACCCTAGCAATGCTTATCACTGCATATGGCGTTTCGGCAACGGCAGCGCCTCAATCGGAGTAGTAGTGTGGTGTAGTTGCTCACCGACAAACCCCCAGAGACTAACATCCCTCGTGGTCTCTACGCGATGCATCTTGCAAAACCTCAACCTGGTGCCGCAACTCCTCTAGCCCATACTCTTGACGTAGATGATTTTGTTCTTGTGGTTGTGTGTAGCGAGGGTTCCGAAGGTGCGCCTCACGCAGTCTTGACTTCTCAGAGGAGTCAGAGGATGTCCAGGTGCGGCTGGTGCTCGATGTTGTCACCGTTTTGCTTGTTTTGCAGTCCATTCCTGGTGTAGGAAATGTAGGCGGTGAAAAAAAACTCCCTCGGTGGGCGTCAGGCATTAAGGAAGAAGGGGTGGAATAGTGTGTTGTCTCAGTTGTCGCAGAAGACGGGTTCTCATCAACCCGGCGGTACGTGCGCTTTGAGCGAAAAGTGACACCGCTTCTTGGGAGATAAGACACGAAACGTTGAAGACCTCCGTCAGACATGCTGCTTGGGTTTGTCGACGAGAGCCATGTGGAGGAGTCCGCGTTGTCCATTTCCATCATCAGTCTCCTACAGACGTCAGATTCCATTGCAGAGCCTCCAGTAGTAATATGGGTAGAAGCAGCAGTTTGCTCTCCCCCACGTGGAACTTTTCCATCGGCCACAAAACTCGCCTCATGTAGCCGTTCCACAAAGCTTTTTTTCGCTGGATACTCATCTTTCGTCTCACTGTACGCGTGCATCCACTCAAATATGAATCGTGTTACAGGGTCGCGGATCCCCATGGGTGATGAAACAGGTGGCAAAGTGTCACTCTTATGGTTGTCATTCCTCTCTTCCGCAAAAAATGTTGTGGAAGGCGGCGGTGGCGGTAGTGGCGGTACCGCAGCGGAAGTGGAAGTCGTATCCGAAAAATGATTTGCTTGTGCACATTGCTGATGCTGCTCATGTTGTCTCTTCCGAAGTGCTACCAAATTCGAGTACTGCCAGTCCCACATCATACACCACGACGCGCGCAGTGTATCCTCTTGTTCTCGTAGCATCTGACGCTGAAGCGCCTCATTTTCTTGACATCGAAGCAGCTCCCGTCGATGTTCTTCCTCATGCCATTGACGCTGCTCCACAGAAAGTGTCACTGGTTGCGATATCTTGTCTTGTGCATGTGTGATGCCGCCCTCCAAAGAAGTTAGAAGATGAAGTTCTGCTTCCACCTTTGGCTCTACTGAGGCAACTCCTTCCTGTTTGGCAGGAGGAGAGGGGAGAAAAACGTCAGCGCCACCTCTGCTACAAGTATCCATCCTCATTTGCAAGTCAGGAGGAATCACCACGTTCTTCAGAGACTGGGTGACGGCAGTTGGTATCTCTCGTGTTGCGCTGTTGTCCCTCGCGCGTGGTGCGTCCACTACCTCGCAAAACTGTAAATCCTCCTCTGAAGCGTAAAGCAGTCGGCGGTCCTCACTTGCAAGATCAACTCTTTGTGCTGGCTGCTGTAACGATGATAATGTTGGTCCCAGCAGCGCTGTGGTAGCCATTTTTTGCACCACAGGGGCAACGTCGAGGACGATGCGCACAAGCCTGCCGTCATCTCGTATAGCACTGCCCTCAGCATTATCTATTGCCACAAATACACCTGGTGATGATGTTGCACACGGTAAGTGACGACCCTCACTGCCCTCTCCAACGTCCCGCTGCTGTTGCTCCCTCGTTTCCTTTGAGATGAGGGTCGGAACTGATGGCAGTGGCGGCTGAGAAGACACCACTGCTTCCTCTGGTGTCCGCCAAAGTGGGTCTGTGCTGGTCCTCACGACCTCATGCACCCACGTCGATTTCCGTTCCTCTTCGGTATTTCCTTCCAGCAGATCGGAAGGTGTTGACTCGAATACTGTGACTTCTCTTGATACCGCGGCATTATTATTAATATTATCATCATCATCAGCAACACCATCGACTACGGCCTTTTCTCCCTTCTCTCCCCCCTTCTCCCGATCCTCGACTTCGTCCCTCTGAGATACAAAGGACTGTAGCAGAGCATTTTCAATATGGCGAAACACCGTCTGCTCCAACGAGAGTTCTTCGTGGACGGCACCAAAAAAGGACCTCATGGTTCCAGTTCCCTGAACCATCTCCATCAGACAAGCGACATCTTTACTTCCCTCTTCCTCTTTCTCTATTCCTTGCAAGACGCATCTACTCTTATTCTCCAGGGCATCAGAAGCAATGCGGTGTAATTCAACACGCACCATGTCCCTCTCTAACTGTTGCATGAGGTCAGCGAATAATTCCCTTTCGGCTACCTCCCCAATGATGGAGTGAATCGTCTCGTTAGCAAGCAGATCCTCCAGTCTTTTCTGCGATTCTTCAAACTCAATAATATAGGGCTCCTGTGGTCGTTTCGGAGGTAACCCAAATGGCTCACCGCGAGGGGATAACGAGAGCGCCTTTATACGCTCTAAACGGTTCCTCATTTCAATACGCGACTGCGCCTCAGCAGCACGCAGTTTTGCCCGTCGCCGAGGGGTAATAGCGCTACGTTCATCACCAAAATAGTGTATATCGCACGAGCGTTGAGACCCATCGATACTACATTTCGTCACAGGAGGTGCAGAAGATTGTGTTGTGTCTACGACACATTCTTCTAATTCCTTACGTTTCGCAGATTCCTCTGTTGTCAGTGTATCTGCAAGCAACACGACACCCCGAAGAAGAACAGCATCAGCTTCACGCCGACTGGAAACACCCGTCTTCACCGAAGAAGCAACACCAATGGGGATGGAATTCTTGAGATGGCTATCATAGGACCGTGTGGGACAGGATTCTGCTGAGGGGCATAGAGGGATTGCCGTGTTGGAAGAGCCGGAGGATGCAGGAAGGGGAATCTCGATCGTCCTGTCAAACACATGTGAAGGGACGCAGAGATCCTTTACAGAGAACGCGTACGGTGATACCCTATCATTTTTATTTTTTTCACCACCGCGCTGTTGGCGCAACTTCCCTACTCCTCGGATCGGAGTACGTGCGCGTCGAGAAGCTGCACCAGCAAGTGAACTTCCCAGACGCTTTGCTGGAGAGGTGTGCAGTGATTGCTGCGCCTGTTGAGCTACGAGACCTTTTTCATCTCGCGACCGCGACAACAAAGGCGATGAGGATAAGGATACCTTAGCTTTTCTCTGACCACTGTAGACGCGGGCCCCACCTGAAGTTAAAAAATAGGGAAATGATTTCACCTCATTTTGCTGATCATCATCAGACAAAACAACGACTTCATCAACTCTTTCTTGAGAAACATTTGTTGCACTCTCAGGAGCAGTCGGATAGGCAGCCTGTCCATCTTCAGGGGGCAATACCACAGTGTAGGGCCCCTTTACGGGAATGCGCCGCTGCCCTCGACCATTTCCACCCACTGCTGGAGCCGTCCCCACTCGCTTGGGCCTCGATGTACGCAAGAGAATGCTCGGCCTCTTTGGTGTCCCCCGTGACGAACGTGGCAATATGGGTGGGGAGTGGCGATCTGAACGTTGGGTTTCTGCTGCAGCAGTGGTGGTGATACCCGATGGCATGGTAGTGTGAAGCATCCGTTGTAGGGCAAGATTCTGCTTTGCCTCGGCAGCGTGCTGCCATCGTTGTCGTTTAACTTCGTTCATAGAAATAAAACGCTTGATCTCTTCTGTGTTTTCACGCTGTTGCGCGCCCGCCACGTTCCGAAAGACCTGGATCGTGGCCGTCTTTTCACGATCAAAGGCTTCCTTTTGTTTCCGCATAACGTCAGCCCATGCATGACGCTCATCCCGAAGAAGCCTCTCATACTGGCGGTGGAGTCGCTCTAGCTCCTCTTTCATGTAGTGTGGTGGTAGAGGGGCTTGCTGCAACAAATGTGACGGCCGCTGTGGGCGCATCGTCGTGATTGTAATCACTGGTGGGAGCGGTTTATTCGAGTCCTTCTGCAGGCTCTGAAGCGCTTGAGCCACTTCGTACGGTTCCGACCTGTGGAGTGTGGAAGGAGCAAGTGGCCCAAGTGTGGGGTCGACAGGAGACGCCATGATGTGCCGTCGTGTATTCTCCCGTTTTTCTCGAACCTGTTGACGAATATTCTCCTCCTGCGCCGCTGCCAGGCGTTCAAGGAGTCGGCGCTGTTCTGTCAGCTCTTGACGCAAGTCCTCCGGGATTTCCGGTAGTGTTTTTGCCACTAATTCCGCCAGTTGGGCAACGGAAGGCATTCTATTGTTGATCGCACATCGTGACGATAAATTGACCGATGCATCTTTTTCGGTATTACGGTAGTCCTGGTTCGCATCCACAGGAGGGTTTTCCGAACTGCTCAAATGCTGCCCTTGTTGTTGCTCCTGAATCTGCTGCTTATTGTCACTACAACGCTGCACACATGCTACAACATCGGGGTGGTTGGAGTGGATGTTATACTGCACCAAGCGCAGCGCCTCCTGTACACTCATGTCATCGGGGAGAATGTTACGAATATCAGTGGGGCAGACGGCCTCTCTATCCTCATACATGGGCAGCCACTGCTGCTGGAGGGTAATATCGGTACCACCTACCCCCTCCATATGAGAGAGTAACGGTTTAATATAGCGATCGGGATCGAATTCAGATTCTCCTGTTGGCGACAACTCTGAGGAGGATTCCCCCTCTTCTGAAAAAATTTCTCCGTCGCTACCTGCACTTATGTGAGTGCGACGCCAACGGCTCCGTTGGCGTTCTCTTATCTGTTCCATGCGAGACTCCAGCATTCCGAGCTCATCCATAATCGATTCGTGGGTTTCACCCTCAAGAACACCACACACACCGTCTACTGTGCTCCGGCAGAGGAACGCACCGTTGTCCTCTACCCAGTCATGACCACTTTCTAACCGTGCCTCCCTTTTCGCCTCTTGCCATACATTCTCCGCCGAGTATGCATCCATATTCAGCGTTTTTCCCGCCAACTCCTCACGAGCGTCGTGTAGAGCATCCCTAGCAACTGACACCTTTTTTAACTCACCTGTGCTAACGTCGTCTCCCTCGTCAGAGAGAACAAGACCACCTTCAACTTGCATACACCCATCCACCTCGACCATCATCTCCAAGTGGTGAAATTGCTGAAGCGCCTCCCATCTAGATGATCCCAAACATCCATTAGATAACGAGCCATGAAGAAGCCCAGGAGGTGTCGCAGTTACAATTGGAGCGACAGGGCCGCGAGAAATGAAAGGTTTCTCCTCCGTTCGGAACCGCACTCTCTCAGGCATGCCGGGAGAATAATTTCAACCGGTGCTCACACACCGAAAAAATCCCCCTTCGTCAACCTATATGTTTATGCAAATGTATCGTATATCTTTTTTGACAATTCAACTACTGACAAAACGAACCCACTCGAACCGCAGTTCGCTGGAGCTCGTAAAGGTTGTGGCAGAATCGCGACAGTTTTCTCGCCTTCTACACCTAACGTTCCAGCAGAATCAAAAACAGGGATAAAGATCAAGACCACATCTCTTAGAAACTACACAGGTATACATACACCGAAAAAAAAAAAAACGAGAAAGAGGGTGAGCATACATAAGTATGCAAATAAACAAGAAAAGAAAAACAGCCTAATTACTGTTTATCCATTTGTTTGTGTGGATAACAAAAAATCAGGGTATGCACACATGTGCCTGTTGAAAGAAGGCAAAAGGTGCGTGGGATAATTCCGAAAGCGATAGTAGGACGTGCCTGTTGGTCGGTGTCTATGTGTTTGTCTGTAGGTACGAGGAAGAAAGAACATATATGGATCTCCATGAAAAGTTCATTTTCGAGACGCATCCCTGCAGCTCAAGCAACAGCGATGAATAATAGGTCATGGTACTAGAAGCAGTAGTGTTAGAGGTGCTAGAACAAACCCACAATAGACTTGTAAAGTGCCGAAGACGCACTTACCCCCGTGAGGGACGTATGCACTTCACCCGAAGTCGTGGTGAGCATTCTACCACCATCTCGCTACAGAATCAATACCAAAGATAAAAAAGAAAAAGAAGAAATAATGATGGGTGTGGAGTTCATGCATAATGTGCATGCGGTTATGATGCGCAAGGAGCAGTTACAAACATGGGGATACAATAGTTGTCCGTTAATCAGTTTAAAGTTAGAGTTCATGCCTAAATACCTCCTCTTGGTAGGAGTTGCCAATGAATAAGACGACTTAGGCAAAACACTACAATCCACCTCTCGCATATTTGAGCTGCGTCAGGTTGTGTGCCTAAAAGACACCGCCACCCCCCCCCTCCCTCCCTCCCTCTACCTCATACATGGCAACAGCGGTATCTAATGACTGTATTGGTATCACAATGTGGCAGAGTAACAATTTTGATGTCTGATTAGAAACTAATGAGTAAGACAAAGACGTTTCTGCAGCAAGCCTTACAAAATACAAAAAAAAAAAACCACGACGATCCACGCGCACAAAAGAAAAAACAGTAGCCACCACATCCTGTGTTCACCGCACTTCACGCACGCATCACGATCATCACGCCTTTTTTTTCTTCCTCCGCCATCGTCATAAGAACAGCTTCTGCATTTTCCAAGAACTCAAAACCTTAGAATAGTCGACGTCTTGCGCTTTCACGAAACTTTAAGAGGATGAGAAGAAGACTGCGTGCCTGTTCCCGGAGTTAAACTTTTCACCTCGAATACGAAATAAAAATAAATCTGGGCGTTTGAAAGGACCCTCCGGCCCTGCAATCATTAGATTTGATAAAAAAGGGAGGTGCTAAAAAATCCCTCAGCCCGCCTCACGTAAGGGGACAGTGAGGGATGAGTTCCATTGCCTTTTCAGAACCTCCGCTTTGCGCACATCTAAAAATAGCGAAAACAAAGCAACATTTTTTGTCTTCTGTAGGTTTCGCAGTCTGAGATAAAGTCTGCTAGGCTGGGGATCATTCCTCCTGTCGCGAGCTCCTAGAAACTCACCACCTCACTCTTATATTTCCCTCATATTTTATTACAATCCGCTTTCCACCGAAGCAGTTAAAGTGTTTGCAATCATCCCGTACATGCCCCTCCAGAAAAAAAAAAAAACCAAGAACAAAGAACAAAGGCTCTATGATTACATCATCATCATCATTATCATCATACGCACACAGAGACCATTTCCTCATACCTCAATGTCTCCAATCCCTCATTCAGGCTACACAGTACCGCTCATTTAGTTTTTTTTTTTAAGTCTTCTTCTCGCTAATTTGCTTAAGCATAAACTCCTGTTTGCTTCGGGGCACTGTGAAAACCGGAACATCAAGCGCTACCGCTATCTCCAGAATAGCAGTAACTGCCAAATGAACAAAAGAGATAGCACTTATTACAAGAAGTAACCACAAGGCATGCTCTTCAGTTACAGCATTACTCCAGGTTTCGTAATCCAGAAAAAACATCCACTCCCAAGTCGAATTCTGACGGTAATCCCAAATCCATTGAAGAGTCTTACGGAAGTGCACGAATCCCAAATAAGCTCCGAGTGAAAGAAAAAGAGAAAAGGTCCGGTGAGGTAAATGAATTCCAGCGTTGCAGACGTGTGCAATCATTAAATGAATGGCACATTTTGTGTACATCAAGCCAAAAGTCCAACAGAAAATGCGTGGATGCTTCTGAAAAATATTCTCAGGTGATAACAAAAGCCACAATGTACCAAAGAGTGTCAGCAGAAGCATCGGCAATAGATTTGTTAGGGCACCTAGAAATGTCAACTGGCAGGTCAACCACTGTGGCCAAAACTCCTTCTTCTTACTAGACTGATGCGTCACGTGGTATACATGTATAATATTTCCCAAGACAGTACCCACCGAACACAGCGCAAATAGAATAACACCAATTGTGTTGTATTGAAGCTGGACATCAGAAATATTTTCCGGATCGTAGAAGCTGAGTACGACATCTTGCAGGACACCCTGACCCACATGATGACTGTCTACCGCTCCATTCGTTGCAGCGATGATGTGAAGCGGTAGTGTGGAATTGTGTATAGCACTGCAGTTGAGTCTAAAAAACATATGGGGTGCTGACGATGCTGAAAAGTTTCCGTCATTAGCTGAACGGTAAGACACCCAAGGACAGACAGCGCGCGGCACAAGTTCATCGATTGCACGAGCCATGAGGAAGGGTAGTTGCACCAAAATATCCGGAAGCCACGAGCGCGGAAGAGTCACATAATTAACGTCCCACCATTGTGGGCCACCTATCAGAGATACAAAGAGAAACAAGAGAACCCCCGACACAACCCCCTCGTTTGCACCGTTTATGACAGGTAGCACAAGTTCACCAATGTAGTACTCCTCCCAGGTGTTCATGACAAATGGAATTACGACGGAGAGCATAAAAACCCATGTCTTCCAGGTTGCCCCCAATGATGCACCAGCTGACACGGAGAGAGATGAAATAACGCAATTCAACGCATCGCATCCGTGGTCTACGACTAGTCCGAGTGGTGATGCAGTGCGTGTGCGGCGTGCTTGGTTGCCGTCAAGGTTATCAAGAATAACATACGATAGCATCGCAAGTGCAGTCGAAGTAAAAACAAACATCGGTAGCGAGTTAGGAGAGTGCTCCACGTCAGGCAGTCCCTCAGCGCGGTGGGTGTCTATTATTGTATCTACAGAAAAATTTGGTAAGTGAAAAGCAACCAAAACATGTGTAGCCCCAACAAGGACGAGGGCAGTGACGGTGATAAGGTTCGCTGACAACCACACCGGCAAGTACGTCACTAGTCGAGCACACAGTGGTCGCCAGAGATAACAATAAAGAAAGCTCTTATCCGTCCCGCGATACACGTACACAGCGAGCCGCTCTGATGCCTGTTCGGGGAGGTAGGATCTTCCGAGCCCCATCCACGTGAGGAATAATGGCTTTTTACGCTCACTGGTCTCCACTTTTGCCTCCCTTTCCTCGTGCGTACACACCCTATTATTTGTTTTCATCCCCCTCCCTAACTGAGTGAATCACCTACGTTAAAGTTTGTATCACCTCGACTTTGTTCCCTTCCTTTTATATAGAGGAAGAACAGCAGCTAAAAAAAGAATATCGACTAACAATTCGTCCAGGACTGCCTTCTCCAAATGCTGAAAGGAATTTTCTAAAAATGAAGAAGGGGGAAACAAAAGAATCCCCACCATACCCAAAGTTGTATCAAACCTTCACACACGTCTCTATTGTAAAGTTTCCAAGGCCCCCTGTTATTTGCGAAGAGCTCATAGCAGAGTGGTGAGAAGATAAAAAGACTTACCAAGTGGCAACGCTTGCAGGGGTCTTCCCGCCCTCGCCCCGCATGCGAGGAGGCAGTCCGGAGGAGTGAGTGGGGCGGTAACACAACAGCTTTCCCTCATCGGAAGAGCCCCATACAAAACTGTGCGCTCCGCCCAAAGCAAAAATAGACGAAATACACCCAAGAGTAGAAAAAAAAAAGTGCGCAGCCCTACCCTATCGCAGTAGACGTTCTCTTTGAAAGCTCCTAACAACAACAAAAAGAACCCCCCACCCTCTCCCCCAGTGCAATGTCCGTTGAAACTGTCATCACGCTGAACTAGCGATCCAAGAACCACCTTTCCCAGAAACTGCGCCCTGTGTCCTCCACGGCAAGCTCAAACACCTCAACATGATCCTTTTCCGCTTCTTTCTCTTGCACCGTCTCCTTGTGGCGCCGGCATATAGGATCGTTATAACGTACAAGAAATGTTGACGGTGGTGCGGCATCCATGCAGTCACTACTACATTCCATCATCGCCCCTACAGTCTCGAGGTCCGGTAGTTCCTGATCTACACGATGCGATTCGTTATTACAAGACAACCGGTATTCCACCCAGCGCCCCTGGTGCACTACCTTCTGCTCCAGGCAGAAGTTGCCATGTTGCTGTATAACTGGATCAAGCACCACTGCGAAGGCCCTCGGGGTCTTCGTAATGTCACCAAGCTTGATACTATGCAGCAGGTGGCGGTTGTCACCGCGAGCGTCAAAGCGAAAACGCCCAAAAGCATCACGCTCCACCAGAAGGCATTCCTTCACAAATTCATCAACCGATGATGAAACTGGCTCCAGACGTTCACCTGTCTTCAAGTCTCGCTGCAGCCCCTCAAACCTGAGCATCACATCCATAAGAAGAGAGTCAGTTCGAATGTCGGTCGCTATAAGAGTGCGCAGTAGTGCAGCGGCGCTTTCCTCAGATTTGCTGCTAATGGCCATCAGCTGCGCATAATATCCACACGCCGCACGCAGCTCGTAAGCCAATAACCGTGTTAGTGGATCGCTTTGTATAGCTGCATAGTAATGAATTTCGTGCTTTATTTCCTGCCTCTGCCGCCGACGCCACCACTGTGGTGACTCTACCTGAAGAATTATACGACGCGCCTCCATTTCGGCCTCTTCGAACAGGGCACGAATATCACGCTGAGGCGTCTGTCCTTCCAGCATCAACTGAAACCCCTCCGCGAGGAGCATACGAGGAAGCGCAGGAAGCTGCACCGTCTCCAATGCACCCAACACGTGACGAATGAGGGCCTCTCGATGTATAAAGGCATGACGATACAAAGTCGAGATAGACCCTGGCCCATGCAGACGCAAGGGAATTACATGACGAAGAAAGCTCCGCTCCACCCTTTGAGCAGCACCTCCAACCACAGCAGAAGGGACAACGCCTGAGGAGGGTGACATTGTCATGCCTCCTCCTCTCAAACACAAACGCACCCACTGATCTTTCTTTTTCTTGCCCTTCCCGACCCCCTCCACGTTGTCACTAACCTTTTTGATGTTGCCCTCGCTTGAGAAAAGCGATTGACGTTGCCTAGGGGGGGAAAAAAAGTAAACGAGAACAACAACAATACAAAAAGTAGAAGTGTTACGCCTTTCTTCCATCGATCCAAAAGCATCAGCAATCAGATCCATTAAGAGACATTTTATTTTGCACGTCGCTTGTGACGTGAGCCAACACAATTCTTTTTTTTTTCTTTGTGACACCTCACCCTCTTTATAATCATTCCTCCTCTTAAACGCGTTATATCATCACTATCTTCATGAGCAGAAGCAGAGCTAGTAGTAGTGCTTGTAGTAGTCGACCAACGAATCAAACAAGAACCAATGTAAGGAGACGCAGTTTACTCCCCGAAAGACAAACGAGAAATGTGCGCCTTCGTAAACTTGTTTTTTTTTTTTGCGTTTTAGCTTCATCATCTTCGTCTGGGTGCTCTTCGTTCCTACTCATCTTTTCCGAAACCCTTACCTCCCTCCCTCTCAAATTTTTTTTTCTTCACCTTCTACCCGCCAACCTCCATCTCTTTCTCATTGACCATCGGCACACCTTATCCACGCTTAACGTTTCGCTTGTTAGCCTTTCGACCACGCCCCTTAACCCTGCGTGGACCATGTTTCACGTAACCAGGCACCTTTGCTGATGGATCAATCGCCTTGTAGTTACGGTTAAAACGCGCCTTGTTAAAGGCCTTTGCCAATGCCTTCTTTCGTGCACGCGCTGGAATGTCTCTTCCAGGCCCTTTTTTACTATCACCGGTCTTTGCACCGGTGAGTATCGCACGATCCTTTGCCTTCCGGCTTACTTTGGAACTCCTTCCCTCCTTGTCATCCTCGTCGTCGTCGTCGTCACCGCTATCATCGTCAAAACGCATCCGCACCTGATCCGCCACACCCGCTTTTTTTCGTGTAACAAGATTTCCCACCACACGAAAGGCTTCCCGGCGCTGCATAAGAAACTCCATGAGACTCACACCGAGAGCGCCATCAAAACGTGAGTTGAAGCGAAACCATTTACCAATTAGGTTTCCAACGTCACCAACATACATGGGGCGCGGATTTCGCGGCATTGCCATGAGAATCTCCTCCTCTGCTTGTTGTCGTAGCCGCTCCACACTACGCTGGCGTCGGCCCGTTAGCGGCAAATCCACCCATGAAAACGCAATCGGATCCTCTATTACGGAAGTACGCACCGGAAGCATGCGGAGCTGTTCTTTGCGGCTCATCGGCTTTTGTGCCACTTGGCGTCCGGAAAGTGAGGTCACTTGTGCTTGATTTCCCACCCCTCGCACCTTCTTTTCCAGATGCAGGAGGAAACAATTGGAAAGGAATTCACTCAGAGGCCCCACCTCCTCCGCAAGCGTTATAGACCAAAGCGTACGTTGCTCAACTTCCTCAACCGAGAGGGAATAACTGGCCACCGCATCATACAGAAAATGCATTAGAATCACCAGATAATTTGCAAAGGAAGGACCAAGTTTGGACCCATAGCGACTCTGCAAGCGTCGAACAGCATCTACACGCTTCTTGTTTGCATGCTTCAGCGCACCCGGGCCTTGTAAGACTTTCTTGACACTCCATGCCACACCTAGGGCATCCATAACAGCAGGTGATGCGTGGTTATACAAGTAGCACAAGGTGGCCTGAAGCTGCAATGTAGGTAGTGCCTCATAGTAATTAAAAAGTCGACTCCTTTCCACTGCAGATGAGGATAAGGGAATATTTTTCCCACTGGTGTTTTTTATATTACTGCTGCTGCTATGACTTTGACCACTGGTCATTGACTTGGGTTTTTCATTCGATTCCACAGTCGTATGCGACTTCTTTTTAGATGCCTCGATTGGTGGAAGCAGACGGACTACCTTCACCAAGGCACGCAACGTCATGTCTTTCAGCCTTCCACCCTGAGGAGCTGTGAATCGTGTGGAGTGATCGACAAGATAACGCATCGCGTACGCCAACATGTGGTGAGCATGAGGCGTACTCGCTGAGCCCAATGCACACAAAAAGCTGTTTGAAAGCACATTCTCAAATACCCCGCGTTGGGTACTGTACAGACGTACGAGGTGTTGCAGGGCTCCCAAAAGGTCCCCACGAGCGAGAGACGTCGACACATCGTTGTCCAAGTGAATAAGCCCAGCATCTTTCGTTGGCCTGTTCCCCTCATCTGAAGGTGAGGAAGAAGTGGTGCCAGCCGAAAAGATACTATGTAGCTCTGCAGGGGCATTTTTTAGCGTCATGGTGTGGTGGGTAATGTTCTCCTCAGCACACCACTTTTCCTCCATTTGACACTCTTTTCCCATGCGCCCATACACGAAGAAAATGGCACGTGTGTGTACGGCCTGAAAATCAGCCGCCTCTGTAACACCAGGAAGGGTTATCAGCAGACTGTTCTCTTGCAGTAGCCACGAGGATGCCGATCCATCAGCTATGCGACGCACAATATCCTGGTTTGTGATCACGACGCGCCGTTGTGCAGAAAAATACGACGATGGACTTGCTATCGAATCATCTACCGCCAGAACGAGCTGCATCATACTTGCCAGGCCAGAGCAACGCGCTGCCCAGGCCATGGCATGAGCCGCCAACGAGTCTGTTGCAATGACGAGTACCTGAAAAGGTACGTTTTTTTCCTGCTGCGAGAGCTCAGCTGCAATGTGATGCGCCGCAGCAGCGGCTGCAGACCAAAAAGCGATTCGACGATCGGAGGAACAACCCCCAATGACGACGCGAGGGATTCCGGGCGAGAGCGGTGGATTCACCCATGCCACCCCATTCCGCAATCTGGGTATCACTTTCCAGACCTTAGCAACAGAATCATTTGGAGGCTCTTTCGCCACCTGTTCCTCTACCTCTTCCTTCTTGATCTTCTTTTTCTTCATCGTTACTTCTTCTTCTGTCTTCACTATTTCTGCTGGGCGCTTGCGCCTGATAACAGCCTCTTCAGGCTTTGGCTGTGGCTTTGACCGCACTACACCTCTCTTATGGAAGGTCTGGCGGTGCTCCATCCAGTTCTTGGCGAAGCACTTCTGGCTACAGAAAAAGCCATGATCGGTGATGATTTCTGCCTGACAGAGCGGACACTGAAATGACGATGCAGAAGCACCGCAACCATCACAGACCTGTTGACCAGGCATTACGTACGCCTTCCCTGGAGTTCCCCCCTTTCTTTTCTTTATGCTACACAATTTGCAGTGGTTTATGCAGATACGCCGCGCAACGAAATAAAAAAGGAAATAGCGATTAATTAAAAAAAAAAAAAGATCAAAAGGTGTTTCGTGGGGAATGTCAGTGAACTGGGAATTAAGTGCACTCTATCCCGATAATAATATATTCTGTTTACTTTGTTCTCCAAATCATGTGCATCCATACACAGGGCCACACGATGACGAACGGAAAAAATGTCCATGTACATAGCCAGTACACTACATTCTTACCCAGATAAGAATAAAAAAAGGAAAAAACGTCTAAAGTTGCAGAAAAAAAAAAGTATGAAAAAACAAAGAAAAATATAGAAACAAAAGCAAAAAGACAACGATTATTTTTTTTTTATCGGTCTACCAGATACGGTATAATGTGATCTCTCCCTTTGTCTGTTTGCCATTTTGATTGATTTTGTGGTGTAAAAATGGTGGTGGTGGAGGGTGTATATGCGTGTATATTTCGTATGAATCTATGTGAGGGCAAATGTGCCAATTGCAATATATGGTGGGTGCATGACATACGTCAACAGCAGGTACCTGAACCATGAGCTTCAACATGTGTGAGAAACACCAGCTGATGGCAACACCATGTGAGAGCTATAACCAGTAGCGGCTGCCTCTTGGCGACGTTGAATATGCTGACTATGTCGGCGATGTGGCGTTGATGCAGTTCTAGCTCTGTGTGCAGAGAGCTGAAGCGTTGAGCCACGGTTCAGAGATGCCAGTACGCAGCGTCGCCTCGCCGTCTCATGACCTAACCTGTAAAAGGCATCCACATATGAGGGAGTCGGCCTGCGCTGCCAAGATCTGGTAGATAACTTCATGACGGTGGTGCGACTTGGCGAAACTGTTCGCTCTTCGATCAAGCCATGAAAGGCTGCCATCGCCGCTGGATCGCTCAGAAGCTTTTCTTCGAAAGTACTAGTTAGTGGAACGGTGTTGTTGGCATTAGAATGACGCGATACAGAACGCAAAGGAACAGAGGTACAACGACTGAGAGATCCCTCCGTCATAAAACGCCTCGCCACATCCTGCCGGCGGCGTGGGGAGTATATCAACGTTTGAACACAAGGAGATTGTTGGCACGTGGATTCAGCGACCTCTTGTGCCTTGCTGCCATGCGTTTCGTAATCAAATGGCCTCCGCCGCAGCTCCGCATCGCCCCAGACACCAGGCCCCTCTTCGAAGGGAAAGCGCATCACCTGAACGGATACAGAGTCCTTGACAGGACCCTTTCTTGCGGACCCCGTAGTGATACCAGCCGCCTTTTTGCATTCTGACACCCTCCTAGATGGACTAATACATGTCTTCCATTCCAACTCTTCATGATGCCGCCTCCATGACATAGTGGGACGCATGTAGTTGAACGATGGGGATCTGCAGTGAAAGCGGTGGTGGTTTTCACTATTGCTGCAGGTACAATCTGAAGGTGTCCATTCCATCACAGTAGAGGATCGGCATAGCCTTGGATAGGGCGTCACACCATCCTCAGCAACGTATCTATTGGCCCCACAGTCACCGACAGACTCTATATTTAACCCCGTGCTAACACTCACGTTGGCACTGTGAGAGGAATCAGGAGATACTGTGTTTTCCCTCTCAGCTACAGCGGTACCTGATATCACATGCTCATCCCATCCTCCTTTTCCTCTACCGCAGTTGCCACCATCCACGCTACCCGCTACGGTGGCATCCATCATTGTGGAGAGCGAAAAATCAGGGACAACAATGCCCTCTTTTTGCTGTTGCTGCTGCTCATGTTGATAGTTCGAAGCTTCTACTCGCTTCCTAGCAGAGGTGTTTAGACCTTCTGGGATCACTTCTTCCAAAAAATTTAAAGAGGCAGTAGAGTGCTGAGTAGAGGAAATATCTTCGATGCTATTCTCGTCGGCGACCCCCCCCTCGTCAACCTCAACAACGGATTGCATATGGCCATCCATACATTCCACAGCCTCCATGTTGTCAGAGCCTCCACTCCTTTCATTTGTCTCCGTAACTTCCAAAAAGACGGATCTTACACCAGAGCTGTTGCTAACCACTGATATTTCTGGTGATGAACACAAGGTGCTTGGCGCCGGCATAGACCTCGTATCTGCTTCCACCATAATAGCAAGTACACTTTTCTCACTCTGCGGATGCAGTCGCTGCGGTGCTCGTTCAAAGATGATGTCATCTCGATAGGGACGCGGCGTTAGTGGCGTCAGCTGAGTGCTGCGCGACACAGTACGCCGTAATCGTGAGTTACTAACCTGCATCACACTGGTGGTTACCCCCTTTTTTTTATGACGCGGATAGCTCTTCAGCGAGCATGGAACGATGTGTCGGTTAAAAACGGTGGATTGACTTTCTCCATCCTTTCCCGGCGAAGATGAAGAAGAGTAAATGTTTGCCGTAACACCAACGTCACGAGATGCGATTTTACGCACTGGTCTGCAGAACGATGACCCGTTGTCCTTGTCTACTAATTCGTACGGCCTCTCAGCGTCATTCTGCTGCTCTGATTTCGATCTATCGACAGAACTCTCAAGCTGGGAACCCTGCACGCTATTGGGCTGACACATCATCCACACCGTTCCTTTTGGCATTGATCCGGGAGTGGTATTAGTATTATCTCCTGATGTGGTATGGCGATGAGCTAATGACCTAGGCGTGCATACAGTAGCTTCGACCAATCGCATTTCATGCGGAAGGGGCGACGGTGTCTGAAGGACTCCTGTTTTCCGCCAAGAGGAAAAAGTACGCATTACGCAGTCAGGTTCGCCCGAGGCGTCGGCAACAGCTGTGGAAGTTGTAGCTCCAGTGTTTGTCATAATTTTGGTGCTGTCACTTGAAAAGGCATTCTTGTCAAGATTGCTCATATCAGCAGTATTGGTATTGGTGGTGCAAGGACCCGTGTTAGACGTCGGATTCCACTCAAAGAACATACGTTCGAAGCTTAGAGAACTTCCGCTCGGTGACAGTAAGGCAGCTCCAGCACCCCTATCACTGCTGTTAATAATTGCGGCATGATGAGCGGTGCTGGTGTTGAGTGATCGCACAATAGAGGTCACTGTCGCATTTGGTGTTAGGACCCCCGGATTTAAAGGAAGATGCATAGGGTAATCAGTTACACACGAGCACTCTTCGCCTTCTGGAGAGATTACACTCAGCTCAATTAGAGCACCAGAAAAACACTCCACTGTGCGATACAAGAGGCCACGAGAGCGAAGTTCCTCAATGCACACGATCTCCCGCTCCCTACATTCCTCAAGCACGAGAGCCTCCTCCTTTCCTCGCATCTGCTGTTCATGACGTTGCCAACAGGACGCCTGAAGCTCTAGAAGTGCAGTAAGTCCCATCTGAAATAACCATGACAATTGCTGACGTTCATGCATCTCGGTCTGTAGTAGATCTCTGTAACAAGTCCGACATTCATCTTCCAGTTGCAGAGCGACTTGTTGGAACTGAATCAGAGCCGTTCGGTGCTCCAAGTCTTTCTGCATGCCTTGCAGCAGCCGAAGTGCATTAGTTGCCTCTGTCAAAACACCCTGCCACTGACACTCCTCCTGCACATAGATAGATGTTGGTTGAAATGCTGTCGTCATAATTCTCTGGTAGCGCAAAAGGAAATGAAACGCAGTGGCCTCTTCAGAAATTAGACGCTTCCTCCGACGGTGTTCTTCAGAGAGCAGTTGGCCCAGTTGTGCTTCAACACGACGCATGGTCTTCCAAAGGTCCTCCACCCGTTTGACTTCATTTTCGCTAGAAATCGACCCCGACTTCCGCAGTCTTCTCGGGAGGCTGGCTTGACTTGTGGGCGGAAACGATGTACTATCGTCATTGTAGGCTGGAAAATCAACCACCACCCCCGCTCCACTATCGTTTTCATCAGAAAATTTTACCACACGATTACAAGAGGGTTTTTTCTGTAGAGATGGAGACAAAGAATTGTCGCGAGACTTACAAGGCTGGAAAGGTTTTACCGTTTTTTTTACCTTCTTCAAGGGTCTTTCGGCTGCTTCAGGATTAGGGCTCGATCTGCCAATTCCAACGCTTAAAAATGAGGAGGAAGTGTGAGTTAATTCTTTTTCGTTACCCCCCTGTGAAGAAAACATCCGGCGTCGGAAGATATGCTCCACCAGTATACCTCGCAATCCGTCGACGTACGCTCTCTTGATGTTTCGGCGACCCTTTGCTTCGGAGTCCATCAAAACGAATACATCGTTTTTCAGTTGTAAATGATGAAATTCTTCCATGATCGTATTCCTCCCCAGGGTATTCAACCTGGAAGAAGGGGAATCAAGCGATTTCCACGACCTTCCACTGTTTCTTATCGAACAACGCGAGATGGGATGCAGCGGTACAACACAAGATGGCACTGATGTAGCCCGGGGTTTTGCACTTCTTGCTGCAAATCTATCACGCCCAAAACTCTTGCACCCATCGGCGCTGGCCCAGCCCTCATTATCAAGCAAATGAAACGAAACACTACGTCTTGGGAAAGACATTTGGGTGTCCGTAGAATACTGCTGCGTTGCGTCAGTGCTACTTGTCTGAACCTGCGCGACAAAAGATGACTCCGATGAAAAGGATTTTTCATCATCCTTGGGAAGAGAAAATTGCAACGAGGTGGATGACATCTTGCTGTTGACAGTTGTTTGCTGCAAATCACCCACACTAGGTGATAATAAAATCTCTACACCATCATCTGCACCCTTCAATGCCATTGGGGAGACGGCACTGCTCGAGGATGTCTGACGCTGCAGCAGCAGATCGCCGTTATCATAAATAAGACGATGCTGTGAAGGGCTCGTTGGTCGGTGGCGTGGCGGCTCTGCATACATGAGCCCCTCCGTAACAAGGTGCTCCATGCCTCCCACCCTTTTTCTCTCATCGTTACAGATGTTACTAGAATTTTTGCCACCTTCCCCGATTCTATGTTGCACCGTTAACAGAGGAGAGTGCATTGATGAATGTGCTACCATATTTTTTCTCCCTTTGACCCCCGCAGTGCTCTTCGTATTGGGTGATGGGCGTGGCGAAATAAGAAGACTGGAGCTTCGGCGCAGCAGAGTTCGTGGTGACGATGAAAGGACAACATCAACATCGTGTCCTTTTCGGCGCTTGGTGGCTTTCTCCTGCAGCGCAACCTTACACGGAATCCAGCGTACTGGAGACGTCAGAAGCGCAGTGTTACAGCCTGTAGTACCCTCTTTAGAATGATGAAGCCCAGTGATATTATAATAGTTCCCTGAGTTGTGTTGATCATTACACATGGCGTCTGGGCTAAGCCGCTTCTGCGCCATTACGCAGGAACCTACACCGTCCTGGGAAATTCTATAAGCCCCTTCGCTCCTACTACGTGTCATCAGCGGGGCACGCACCATGAGCGGCTGTGATTCTGAGAGAGAGCGCAAAGTTAAGTTGTAGAGGGGAGAGATGGTTTGTCGCCGCTTTTGCTGGTGATTTGAGGCACCCACACCTCGCCCTGACGAGGGAGACGACATCCCCTTTTTAACTACGTTTGGCATTAGAACACGCCAGGTTCACCTTTCTGTGTATGTCGTTAAAGTAAACCATAAAATATATGATCGCAAACAAACCCATAGGGGGGGAAAAAAAAGGAGAGAATTAAACGGGTGTGGCCACAAGAAGCGTTAAGTGTCATACAGCAACTGCAAGACGACGGGAGCTTGCCCGCCTGTTTCACGTGCGATGGGGCGGCGCATCTATCAGTTGCATCTCTTGAGAACCCCGCCCACCCACTACTCTGTGTTTCGCAACGCATCTCTTGCATCTCCACAGCATCACTGTGCCCCCTCCCCTCTTTTTACAAAAATTACTGCATGCAGTGTGGCATTCAAATGAAGTAATACTCGATTGTCACTTTCAAGAGAACACACACACACACACACCACTGTAACTGGACGGATATTGTCATCCTTTTTAAAGCATGAAATCCTGCAATGTACTGGATACAAAAAAAAAAAACCAAGGAGCCTTCTGAAGAACACACTACAGAAGCTTTAACTGCTGAAGGAATACTGTTTTTAAAGACAACACTACAGAACCATTAACAACAATGTGAGAAACAGACACGAGTCACAGTTCCAGACGACCATTTTTCTCCGGAACAAGAAGAGTGATCGTTAAAGCACATCTTGCCCCTCCGGTATTTCACTGTGGTGAGAATGGAACGATAGAAAAAAAAAAACACTACCCTGCTCACAAGAAAAAACCGCATGTCCATAGGAAAAATCAATTCACCCTTATCCCAAATGGGGAAAAAAACACAACATGCACCTCCAGCGAAGCACTCCTTATCTTAGTGGTATGAGGCAGGTGAACGCAACAGATGAAGGTTTGACAGTGGAGTATAACGCATTTAGAAAACTGTAGGATACCACTGCACGTACTCAATCATATTTACTTCTCATTGTAACTATTTATCCGTGCCGCGTTATTGCCTCTATTACCTTGGTGCTCCAGCCCATTAGTCGTTTTGGTGTAAACGTGCTTTTGTTCGATGCATCATGTAACAGAAATGAGGCATATCGAGGCTGGGTGTTGCTCCTAATGGATTTGTGGGGCAATGAAGGAAGTTTTTAATGTGAATTGCGCGGTAACTTCTATATATATATATATATATATATATATAAGTGTGGTGCGTTTAAAAGACACCTCCAAAATGTTCGATACGTACATAAGGTCGCCATTGGCACACTTTACGAGAAGGTGGAAGGCATCTATGGTGACACTTTCACCCTCCCACTTTTTAATGAGCCAACCAGAGGACCAACGCAGTCATGTCCGCCGGAGCGTAGCATTCAAATCTGCGTATGTGTGTACGTGTGTGTGTCCTTTCAGCGAAAATAAAATAGGCAACAAAAATAAAGTCACGAAGAAGAGCGGTAGGCAACTAAAGGGAGGGGGGTAAAGATGCAAAAAAGACACAAGAGACTAATGAACAAAGTTCAATACACCCTGAGGAATAAAGAATGCGAGTGAATGAAAGAAGAAGAATAAATTCTTCTCGTCCTCTTTGTGAGTGGGTCAATGGGAGCACGCACGAGATATGGTACCAGAGAGACACCTCATCTGGAGAAGCTTTATGTCTGACACCAAACCGTAATGTCACCCCTGCCGCTCGACAGCTCTTTCTCCCACTCAAGAGGTCCCCTCCCTTTACACTCTAGTAACACGTGCCATTTCTCTGTCCGTGCAAGAACTGCACTCCCCTCACCAGCATGCAGTTCCCGCTCCTCGGCTAGCACCTCAAAAAGGGAAACGGGCTTTCCCGTAGGGCGAAGCATTCTACCCTCACCCAAAGCATACTCTAGACCGTTGACCTCCAAGAGCATGTCCTCTGGGCTTCTGTAAACAGCGGTGTTGGGGCGCACCATGATACCATCACCCAGTGGCGCCAACTCGGTCCCCTGATCTAGAATGAGTAGTGGCGTTTGAGCGCCCTCCACATAGCGCTGCAAGACACCACATAGGGAAACCGCGCTAGCGGGAACATGGATGGCACCTACTCCAGCGGGGTGGCTGTCGAACCCACCACACGACCACCCAAGGTAACTATCCAACTCCGCGACGCTAATATCACAATGTTGGCGTAGCAACGGGCAAATATACTCCTCGACGAGAGCCACAACTCCACTCGAGGCAGTGGCGTGTGGGAGGGTAACTTGCAGAATCGTTCCGGGTTCAATCAGGGCAGTATCAGCACGAAAAAACAGGGGTAAACGACGCACTGCAGTTCTAGCTAGTTGCATTAATCTTTCTTCATCATTTCTCATGCCCAATGCATCGCACATGTAGTAAAACAGCTCTTTCAGTTCGAGATTTATGTATTCATTCCGCTGTTGCTTTTGCTGATGATGATCAACATAATGACGTCGCACTTCCATTAGAGTCTTCCAGAAAAAGGTATCATCACATGCCACCGTCATCACCGCTGGAAAGGCAGCTCCAGAAACAGTGGGCACTGCCTCGGTTTTCTTGAGCAGATGCCCGTGGACGCAACATCGCCCCACACGCCGCAACAAAGAAGCAAGGTCGCCGAACCTTGGTGCAAACCATAAATTCCATGAAAGTCCCTCTGCTACGAGACGAAGTGGAATATCAATATCAGAGGGAAAGAGGCGCGCAATAAGGCGGGCGTAAAGAAGCCAATCCCCAACGGGGCCTCGGTGTGCAGCCACCCAAGTTCCTTCTGCGTCGCTGTCAAATACATCGAAAAAAAAGCCGTCAAAGGCATCTACAAAAAATGACAAAGGGCCGAGTGTCGCCGCCACAGGGGCCCAGCGGACGCGGCGCAGTAGCGTTTGGAGCCGCACACCTGAAGGGGACGAAACCTGTGGCAATAAAAGAGTGAACACTCCGTGAACCGTTGACTGAGCAAAGCGAAAGAGTGCGTCTAGCTGACGTGTGCTTTGCACACGTAACAACTTGGACTCGAAGGTGAATTCGGGATACTGGGCCGTTGGTGGAGGTGGTGGCGGCGGCAAATTGAGCGCTAAAGTGGGACGTTGAAGCCGAAGAACAGACACCTCAGCTGGCGAATCCATTTCTCCACGTTCAAAATAGATGCAACCCGTCACTTCATTCAAAGAAAAATGAAATGCGTTTTCTCTTAAAATATGGATAAGGTCTGCTTGCACCAACTGCAATCGCTCCAACTGTAGCCAACGCTCCAGAAGTGAAAGCGGCATGCCAGCGTCATCGTCGCTGCCAATATAGGCAACTATCTCTTTACGGCAGAGTAACAAAAAAGGTTCAATTGCTTCTATGTACAATTGGCGTTTGTTGCACAATTTTTTTCTGAAGTTTTCAAAGGCATTCAAGGCACATACCTCTCTGGTAGAAAGCTGCAGTCTTTTGTCCTTTACAGACTCCCATGAGGCTCCTTCCACACGAGGATCTGCGGCTATAGCGTCATAACGATATAGAACATCGAGAAGGAAATTACCATTCTGTGTATCCGTTGAAGAAATGAGAGCCTTATGCAACTCTCCAAACGTGGGGGGTCGATGCCGGAGGTGATGTTTTCGAACGAATGTCACTGCACGCACAACAAGATTGACATCTTGACGAAAAGTCGCCCTATCGACTTGCGTCACATTCTGACCTGACTGCACCCATGCGGTCACCTCATCCTGGGTAACATCACCCTGAACAGTGTTCAACAGCTGCCGCTGAACGACATGAAGGCCCTGCACATGTGAGACACGAAAATGAGAGGGAAAACATTCTAGTGCCTTAAGCAAACTCTTCTTGCCAAGGACCTTTGACACCACCGGCCAAGAGAGAAGATCAGCGAGCTCAGTGACAGGGATTCCAGCTGGCCGTCGAGCGAGGCATAACTTCGCTGATTGAATTGTACCTAATGCAACTGCTTTACGTGCTTCGTCTAAAAGATGTATATTCCACCCGGGTGGTGCAGTTCGAAGGGTTTCTTTTAATGAAGCACTTGTGATCAACCAACAGCGCAGAGCATCAGAAAAAAAGGCCATTGCGGCGTCAGTCGATAGACACATAAGGCACCGGGGGACACCCTTGTCCCGCTTGCGAATCAAATGCAACGCCTGCGCCTTCGCCGTCTCAACCCATACATTAAGCGACGAATATTCGCTATCTACACGCTGTCTTATTGCCTTCCGCACCAAAGGCTCCACCTGTCGCCACCACCACCACTGCAATGCTAACAAGGAGGGAGATGTCTGGTGTACCACATCGTGGTGCAAACAAAAGAGATCCGCGCCGCATGTATGTAGCAAACGGTCTCGAACGCCAAGAAGGATAGCTTCATTCACAATGTCGATAGTAAATCTACGCACGACATTGTTGACTCCGCCAAGACACGAGCCCTTTAACTGTTGCAACTGGAGGATACAGGAATCTGCCGAAATACTCCCAGCCAAACCCAGGCCACTGTTCGATAAGTTAGCGGCACCAACACCAGAAGTTTTCGGGGTACAGTTGCTGATAGGTTTACTAGTTGTGGCGTCGAAACTAGAGTGCAAAAGAGGAACAATAACACCGTGCAGCAGCTGAAATAATGCTGCTCTTCCTCTTTCCTCCAGATAAGCAGCTCGTGAGGATACAACCTCAATAGAATACAATTCCACATTGATAATGGGTGTACGATGAATCATTACCACACCTGACTCCACACTCTCTGCATGTTCATGTGGCACAATTGAGAACAAGCCAAGACGTTGGAGCGTAGAAAGGCAATCATCAAATACCACCTTTGAATCATAATCAGCGCACCCCCCACTCTCGCTTTCTGTGCAACTCATGCGAAAATAATGACTAAAAAGACGCTGTGCATCGGTAACACTACATGAGGCACCAGCGGTGAGAGGCAAGATGTACGATACTTGCTGCAGGTGCTCGCTAAGATGTCGCTTCTTTCCAAGAGTAGAGGAATAAAAGACAGAGCCTACTCTAGTACCCGTTTTCCTCATGTATGTATACACGGAGCACAACCCTTCCCAGGTGGTAGAGAACACAAAAAGAGAAAAAGTAATTCAAGCGGGCGAAAAAGCGGACAAAGAGAGAGAGAGAGAAAGTGAGAACGAAAAAGGGGAAGGAACAAGATGCGAAATAAAGCGAGAAGCGCAACAAACATCAAACAGTAGTAACAGTAATAACAGAAGAAAATATATAATATTAATAATAATAAAACAAGTAACAACAAAAAGAGTTTGAAATGGGACAAAAACAACAGTGCCACATATTCTCACTCTCCCTTTAATGTTTGCTTGCTTATTTTTTTTTTAGCGTATTCCCCTCCCTGTACTTCCGCCTCATACTTATTTCCTCATTCTTGCCTTTTAAGCATGACAAGGACATGCCACCCGTCCGAACCTATCGCCACCAAACACTACGTGCAAATGTATAGGTATGATGGTATTGTTCTTGTTGCATTGATCCACACTGTAACTCATCCCCTGACACGTGCTTGTGGTAAGAGGCGAAGGGAGAATGATGACATGGGGATCACATGGTTGCCTCGGCACATCCTCCCTCAACAACCGACCAGAGAGCTTGCAACAGTGCCATCACACGCTTGTCTGTGATGCTCCCCGGCACAATAAACAACTCGAGGCGCTGACAAAATGTGATGATACCGAGAGCGCCAAGAAACGATTGTTCCGCTATCCTTCCAGTTCGGCGTACCTCTCTTATATCGTCGTTTTTCCTTCCCAGGTCCTCAAGAGAGATATTCAGTGTGAAACACACTTCCCTCAGTACCATGACCGGTAGCACACGTTGGAGTATGAGGAGATCCTGCGACCTACGAGTTTGTTGGCGTAGCCACTTAGCGGTTCCAGGGCGATGTGGCACAGCCGCAGGGCACTGTTTGGCAGCGTCACTGTCAACGAGAGGCATTAACATAAGGTCTGCAAGAAGCTCGCCCAGAACAGCCCGTAACTCTCCCTGCGATGACTCTCTTGGAGAGCGTCGGTACTCAGGATGAGACAGTAACCTACCCGAGACGTTCACCTTCACTTCTCTCCCTTCTTCTTTATCTTCACAACGACGCTGTTTTCGCTGCTCCTGCATACGTTCCTGAGTGTGTGAGGCCAATGACAGCATCTCATCGTCCTCTGTAAGTGGGGGGATGACATGAGTAAATAAGTGATTCAAGTACGATATCCACAGTCGCAGCAACCCAACAGGTTGTACTTGAAAACCAAACACCATACGATGCGCCAACTGCACAAGAACACGAAAGACAGTAACATCCCTTGTTGTGCAGAACGTGGCCTGGCGGCCCAAATAGTCCCCAGAACTTTCACCTGCAAGACGCACTTGCTGCTCCCACTCGGCGCGGAGTTGCATCATACGAATCGATAGGGTGCGAAAGATTGACAACAGCAGAAGCGTTCCGCAAGGGGCCGGAAAGTGTAGAGGTGTGTCACGAAGAAGAAGACCATATGTAGACTCCGTGATGATTACTTTTGTTGCTGCAGTCCCCGTGTCGGTCTCCACTGCGTTTCCATCGGTAGTCAAAAGCTGCATGACTGGGTCGCAAGCAACATCGTGGTAGAGCGTTACGACAACGTCATCCAGAGTCTGTTGACCGTCTCTGGTGTGCACCTCAAAAAAATGATCTACTCGTGCCAAGGCCTCCTCTGCAGAGAAGCAATCCTGAACGTCCACTGAAATGATTTGGTACACAAGCAATCGTAACCGAAGTCCACGGAGATCCCACGGAAGCACAAGAAAACCCGATGCAAGGAGCATCATGATGGACTGCTGACACTCAAAATAATCCTCTGCATCATCATCTTCCTTGTCATTATTTCCATATTCATCATCAGCATCGTCATTTCGGTTGTCAGTTCTGTTTCGACCACCACACAAACTAGACAAAATTGGCAACAACATCTGGCGTAGTGTGCTGTGAACGTCGATGTTCGTTTTTCCTAGACGTTCAAGCAGGGTGAACACGGCGAACAGCAGGCACATTAGTAGTGGCGCATCTTCACGGAGTGTACGCAGTACTCTGTAATGGACGCATTGTGTGTGCCACCTCAGTAGCTTCTTCTGTAAATCTGCCGCCAGCGTTGTTGTTGATAATGATCTTGCCACCATTTCCTCCAATGAAAGGCGCACTGCTTCACGCTCCGCATTGACCGTCACTGAGTGGAGTTGGCGCAACAGGGAGAGAAGGGTGTCCTGCTTCACCAACGAAAGTATCGTAAAACAGCTTGGGTTGTACACACGAAGAAAGAAATCATTTGCATACACCAACCATGGTGCCTCTCCTTCCACATACGCTTTCGCTTCGCGGGGACGCTTCATGCCAACAAGGCCGCATAGCCTTGTAGATCTCAGACGCTCCACATAATCCCCAAACAAACGGCAGTGACACCTTTGGATAGATGATGCCACCGAATCTGCAGCTGCAGCCGTGCAAGCAGCACCAACTGGCAATGCATCCACTGCCTCCTGCACCTGTACAAAGGACTGCACAAGACGTAGCGCATGTCCCCATGCCGTGGCGGCCTGCTTCCATGCCCACGCTCTCACACCCTGCGTGGACAACAGGACCGGTGGAAGTAGCTCTGGAGCTAGTTCCGTTTCCATGGTGGCCTTCCAGAAGAACGAGAGACGGCACGTTGTATTATACACAGTCATATTTGATTGACCGAGAGATAGACAATCCATCGAAAGACGCACTGTAAGATGATACTGGAGTTCTTTCTGTAATTTCTCAATGAAGAGGCACTGCAACTGTAATCGGATGGCACCTTCATGATTCGCCACAGATAGATCCGTCGCCTTTAGTGCCGCGACGGCACCTGCGTAGCCTGACAGCAGCGTCATCAAAAAAACCCATGTAGGCTCACAAAACACCTCCTCAATATTGGGCGTGCAATGTAAAAGAAAGGCAAACATTTCCTCCCAAGCCGATCGTACACAGATGTCTACGGTACGCTCTATCTCCTTTTCTTTGTCCCCAGGAAGGGTGAAGGCTACATCCTCACTGGAGGATTCAATGGCAATCCTCTCAACCTGCTCTAGAAGAAGTCTTACATTTTTCTGAAAAATAAATTCAATGCAAAGACAAATACCACGAAAAGAACCAGTCGCCCGCACAACTTCCTCTACCTCTCGCATTACTTGTGTAGAGTGATCGATCCTGTTATTTTCAATCGACAAGTCATGTTCACGCACACTCGGCCTTTGTTCATGTTTAACGCATCCGTTCTCAGGATCTGTGGATAGGAGCTCCTCCCCTAACACTGTCAGTAGTGTCTGCAACAAGAGGGTGCTAAAGTAGGAGTAGCTTCCCTCACTCCACCAACGGCGCAAAAGTGGGATCAAAAGAGCAGATCGCCAATATAGACTTCTTGACAAACGCATCAAGAGTACCCGCATTTTCTGATTTCCACCCTTTATTCGAACGGGCAGTGGAAGTGGTGGGAGAACAACACTACTGGTTGTGGTGTGCATCCCTTCACAGGATACACCAGTGGACAAGTGTAGGCACAAATCGTCGAGGTACGCCACCTGCACAAGCCTGTCATCACTGGGAAAGATAGTGGTGGCGGCATTCGTGGAGTTTCTTGAAGAAAAATCCTTCACCTCAACCAGCTCTTTCCCGCACGGTATGCCATGGGAAACACCTCCCGTAGCAACTGTCCCCCGCGTAGCGATGACGAGAGCCTCCGCCAAAAACGTCAGTAAACGCTCCATCTGCGGTGGGCCACGCAACAACGCAGCGAAATTATCAGCCTGGACGCAACTGTCATATTCTTTTCTATCCACCATGACACCGCCGACGTTGACGCAGATAGAAGTTGGCTGCGACACATCCATCCACCACACAGAACTTATCCTGGCTTTATGCCCTACACTCTTGTGTTTGTCAAAGCACCCGATGCCAATGAAATCACCGCTCCCTCCTACTTACCCCCTTCCAATTCCACCACTTTTTTCCACGCCCTATCAAGAAAGGAGGAAGGAAAGAGAGAACAGAATTCAAGCATCATGTGCTTCACACAGTGATGATCACACCATGGAGATTTAAAAAGAATATGTCACAATGGTAGGAATACACACCATCCTGCAAATACAAAATGATATGACTCCCCACCACCACTACCACCACCCCACCCCACCCCCAAGAAAAAGAAAAAGAAAAAGTGAGCAATATCTATATATATATATATATATATATATATATAACCATCAATTCAGAGATTTTTTTTCCCCCACTTGGCCCTTGTTGCGCTTTCAACAAAAAACAAATAAAAGCAATTTCATCACTTACCTCTAGGTTTTAGGCCATCATTGGCAGACGACAAAATCCCTGATCTCATCCACGTATTGCCACAATGCTCTTTCCTTCTCCTCTTCTATAAGCAGCGTCAAATACCGCAGACATGTTTTTGCATCACTAATAAGCCGAATGCAACGCAGAATACGAGATCTTTCAAACGGTAAATCATCTTCATTTAACAAATTTCGTGGGTTGAAATCACTATCTTCTTCTTCCTCTTCCTCACCACTTTGATCATCTTCTTTGCAGTTTAACTCATCTGTGGTAAAGCGATAGTACTCCGCAATGTTTTGCGGTATCTCGGTGTCTAGCAGCATTCCACTTTCCTTAAGAATGTTTACACAATGCTTCCGCTCCTGCGATACACATTCAGGGGTCACAGTAAGATTTGGTTGGCAAGCCACCGCACCCTGCTGTTGCGTGTCAAGTAGAACAACAATAGTGCGTAAAGCATCCTGAACAGCTTCAGCATCCTCATACAACTGTACAACCCACTCTTTGATAATTTGATTACTTGATCGATCGCCCTTCGGATTTGGTGATAGCAAGCAGGATACCGGGGATAAGAGGATAGGCTCTTTAGGTACAGTCGTGCAGTCTCTACGAGAGGCCGAGCGCAAACTGGTTTGAGTGCTCGTCCGTGGAGAACGGGAAGATACGCTTGATCTACATGGTTTATCCGGAGAACTGTAGCTGAAAGGTGACAGGAGCACCGGACGCTCCACAGACGCCTTTATCAACGAAGATTTTGCTTTCTGCACACGTAAGCAGGCACCACCACGATCTTCAGCTGGAGCTGCCAGCTCCTTCTCACTGAGGATTTGCGTTACAATTGTAGAAGCCATTTGACTTACATCTATGTTTTTCCGAATTGGTGAGATATTTGGTGCGTTTTCTTCCTGCATACCTGTTTTGCAGTCTGGTGTGACGGGTCTAGATAGTGTTTTGCAGGGTTTATGCCTGAAGGAGGGGTGGCTAACACGCCGCGGATCGAGTCTCTCTCGCAGCTGCAACCACTCATTGTGATTCAGTGTCTCGTCACGCCGCCCCCCTGCATACCGATCATTGGGGGCAGTTAACGACGTCGTATGCACCCCGTTAGAAAAAGTGTTATAATTCCCTTCTCCTAATCGCCCCAGCGCGGCTTGCCTATCTCCAGCAGCAAGCCCACCGAAAGGGCGATCAGCAGCAGCAGTAGCCCAACTCCCTAGACCCCTTTCGTCGGTAGCGTCAGAAGGCACGCTCATTCGAACATTCTCGGCACGATCAACTCGTGGGCTCTTTGTGTGGCCGCTCACATCAGCAGAGCTCAAAGACACATCGACAACATGTGACTGCTGCATGCTGGCCAGCCGCTCCACAAGCACTGACTCAAGATACTTTTTAGACTCCAGCGCAAGTCGGCTCAAAAACTCTCTTTTTAACGACTCACTACCTCCATGAAAGCCTTGTTGTCGCTGTCGCTTCTTCTGCTGTAGTCCATGCACCCCTCTCTCCACTTTTTCCTTTTTCTTGTGGGTTTGCAGTGCCACTGCAGCACGTGCAACCATAGATGGGTCACTATACCCGGTACTCACTTCTGGTGTCACCCCACGCGTCAGAAGCTGCAGGTAACTGCTGCAACGCGACACGTCCGCCACTTCTTCCTTTGACCCTGTTGAAGCAAGAGCAAGATCGTTTACATCATCGTGGGGCGCGTACTGAAGCTGCAAGCGAACACAATCCCGTTTAGCCTTTTCAGATAGTCGAGAGGAAATGAGGCGGCAACCGTCGATAATGGTAAGAGAAGGACACAGATTGCGTAAAAGAGGACGGTAGCTGTTCTTTATGCGCTCCATGACAGGGTTCCCACGAAGCATCAGACATCGCAGGCCCCCTGAGAGCGAAAGGGGCCGGATAGAGGCTTGTGTCCTGAGCTTGTTGTCAGCCAGGTCAAGAGTGTCGAGTACAAGAAGGTGCGCGATGCCGTCAACAAAGGAAATCTCGTTTCCGCCTAGGAAAAGGTGAGAGAGCGCTATGTTCCTTTCAAGTCCGCTTATCGACCGAATCTGGTTACGTCGTGCATTGAGAAGTGTGAGCATTCGGCACTCTTCTAAACCAGATAACACACTAAGTTCATTTTCACTCACATCCAGGCGAAGAAGCGATGCGGGAAGGGCATTCATTGTTCTTAATCCGTTCCGGCTAATGTTTAAGACAGTAAGCGACTGAAAGTTTGTTCCTAACGGGAGAGGGAGGGGTGAGGTTCCGTGTGCCCCAATGACATCCCAAATACTGTCTGTGCTATATAGTTCGCGCAGCTTTCCGGTGGGTAACACGTTAGACAAGTCCACAGCTGTGTTCAGAAGCGGACTAAGGTTTGCAGTGATGTCAAATGGATCTTCTTGAGTGCCTGTGTCATTGTGTTGATGCTGAAGAGTAGAGACACCATCAACAGTAACATCAGAACAAGTAGCAGTTCCCTTAGTGGCACACGCAATCGGTGCATCTTGTGCACTTTTATTTGTCTCATTGACCACCGTGTCGTTGGACGAATGTCCGGGCGTATCCCCCTCCAGACATAAAGATGCCCCACGTTTGTCCCTCTCCACTGGCACGGAACCCACCGAAGAGCAATGCCTCGAGAGTTTTTCTAGAGCCTTTAGTCGAGATGACTTTGTCTCGACTACCAATGCTGCTTTTGTTGTTACAGCCTCGGTCGGTATTGTGTCTTTTACTGTACTGCTGTTCTCCTTAAACAGCGCACTTCGCCGCCGCTGCAGAGCCTCTGATATGGTCAAGGACGCCGACACCTTTTCAACCACAGCATGGCATTTTGTGAGCGGACCGTTGTGTATACTCACATCTAGTCGAAGAATACAGGATGATGATGATACCATATGGACCTCTTTAATTTGCTCTACCGCAGTGGATGTCATGGTATTGTCACGGACATCTAGCTTTATCAAAGGAGGGGAGCAACGAGAGACGAGTAAGGAAAGATGAGTCGCGGATCTATCTGTGAGCGCGTTGTTCTCCAACGACAGCATCCAACGCGCAACGCCATGTGTCTTCACCATTGACGGTGTTCTAAGTTTTAAAAGTGCCTCTGCCAGTGCGATTCCTTCCTTGTCGCCGATGCCCAACCCCCCAAACGCAAGATGAGCACCAGCATCGTCCACGCGCAACCGTTCGAGAAACCCATCAACACGCTCCGAGGCCCGGGGCACACCCTGGCGGCGAAGCTCGACAAGGAGCGCTTTGGCAAACATGGATTCGAAGGCCTCGGTAACATGCTGCATGGTTCCAACACGGCTGATGAGAGCTCAAAGTTTCTTCCCTCCACCGGGTGCGATGTATGTATATATGTTTCTCTTTTGTTCAAATGGGAGTAGTCTATCCCCACCTTTCTCCTTTAACAAGAGAGCAAACAAAGAAAGAATTTTCGTACTGCAAAAAAAAATTTTTTTTAGATGGGAAGATAAAAAGGAAGTAAACACAAAAATTTGAGTCCTTTGCCGGACCCAAAACTGATATTTTTCATTTGAGGCGCAATTAGTGAAAAGGACGGGCAGACGGCACATCACCCCACCCCCCCACGCGCGAGGCGATCGGGGGTTTTAGCGTGGACGTTTCCCACGAAAAAAAATCCATACGGCGCTTCGTGCGTTAGTATCAAACATAGGCTAATCGCAGCGAGAGCGGACATCTTTAGCGTCTTGATATGTGATAGGGTAGTGGGTCACGACCTTTCCTGTTGAAGACTATTATAAAAACTAGGAAGTTACAAGTTGAACATGTCACTCGGCTATGTACATGTTCAGAGAACATGCTAGCATCCTATGAGAAGCAAATAATATTCAAAAAGATAAGAAAAAGCATAAAAGAAACACCACCATTGTAGGTCTGAGGAACGAGTAGCCTGACTCGCTGCAAGAAACCATCAGTGCGAGGTGTCACCAAGTAGTGCAGACCATCCCACGTGCTTTCCTGCCGCGACGACGTTGGCGTCAGGGCGTCAAGGCGAACAAAGCCTATTTTCTGCAGTCGCTCGTACGCCAGACGGTCCCACAGGACCTCACGTTGGTGGCTCATCCCAGCTGAGGCGTAGTGAACTGTTGGAGGAGACAACCACACAGCCCACTCCATGAAATGGGGGGGCTTCGATACTGTACTCCCTACCCCTTCTATGGCAGCACGACCTCGTTGGTTCTGCTCCCACATGTATTGCTGCCACTGTAGAGGGATGTCCGCTCCAACTGCCGTAGGAGCCCCAAAGGGAGGCATCATTGTATACGGACCACGTAGCACCGTTAAATTTCTGTGTTTCCACTCTTCCACAAACATGTCAACAAACTCGATCCACTTCGCCTTTGTAGCCGTAGTAATCATGTGCTGCATGCCCAAGTTGGTAGCAAAGACACCAACTGAAGTTCCAATGTGATTCAGCATTCTGCGTATCTTTTTCGCTACATTTACACGTTTGAAGTTCGATGCTTTGGCTGAAAATGAACTAAACCGGCACGCCAGGTTAAACCCTTTTTTTTCATGCCACAGCTCCCAACAATTCCTCGCGTATTCTAGAGAAATACTGTCACCTGCAAATAATACATCTGTTCGCTTTGTTCGAAATAGGGAAGTCCGTAGGCATAATGTTTGCGGGCCACCACTGCCCTTCGCAAAAAGACGCAGTCGGCAGACGCTCGGAACCCACACTAAATGATTGTTGTAACCCCCAGAGTCCGTTAGCGACATAGGATCACCCTCACAGTAGCGGCTGCCAGAACTGCAATTCACTGCTAGCGGGTGTGGGGAGCCCTCTGGTGAATTCGAACCAGCACCATCGATAAAGCGCACCCACTGGCCACCTTCACTGGTGTTGTAGTTCGCAGAAAAGTTGCAGTATGGGATCGCACCACTGGGTAGAGAGTTGGGCTTTGACAGGACACGCACGCGCAACGGGCTGCCATACACATGGCGCTGCAGATCACATACGCCATTGTATGACAAAAAGACGGATTTATTTTGCACAACAACTAGCCCAAGCGTTTTTGCTGCACGAAAATCATCACTTCCACCGTTGAGATGCACCATT